>JAJJWW010004014.1:0-76349 GCA_023531295.1 Papaver armeniacum | reverse complement strand
CATTATGATTATATCAAAAACATGTATAAAAAGAAAATCATCATCAATCAAAAATCAAATCGCATGATGAACATGGAGCAAGAAAAAGAAAATCAATTCTGCGATGGGAGAAAGGCTCCAACGCCTTCTTCTTTTTATTCCACAAATCAGCAAGATCCCGGGAAGAAAATGAGTCTCTACTTGCCATGTATAAAGGCTCCAGATGCGGGATAACAATCAAATAGATACTTATCTATCTGAAGACAACTGACGTGCGCTGAAAGGAAACGTATCTTGCTCAAGGGACGAGCCAGGCTCTATCCTGGTAATGTGCACTAAAACTCTTCTTGTGAATTTATTTTACTGTCACCATCTAGTTCTTACCCGAAATAGCGTTACCACTACGTGCTAAGCAGGGGACTTAATGTTGATGGTGGTTTTCAGTTCAAGGCTAAAATTGTAAAACCCTGTATTTAATGCGTTGTCATCCTGCAGAGGAATAAAGGCCGTTTAAAAGTAATGAGTGTCCAGATCTCTTTACTTACATATGTATTGAGTAATTCAACATATTTATAAAGTTTATTCTGAATGGTGCGTGAAGCAATAACCCCTGATATTCTGTCAACTTTAACCTATTGCATTATTCACTAATGCATTCACCTGCCTAGTGTTTTCCTATGCTATGTTCTCAGCTGAACTCTCAATATTGGCATGACATGACGATTAATAGCATAAATCTCCCGAAGTGTCAGTATTGATACATGCATGAAAACACTCACGTAGGCTACACCACCCTCTGACGAAGAGATCAGCGCGTTCACACACTTTTTAATTAAAAGTTAGCGCGATCGAACACATTATAATTCCTTAAGGAAAAAGTAGGGTGAACACGCCGCTTTAGAAACCCTAAATCGTTTACAACAACGAGACACTCGCCGCAAATCAATTACGATCGTCCATCTTTGCCAGCCAAATTAAGTGGCTTAGATTCAATTCCATGCATCCCAAAAGATGTCAACAACATCGGCGCCCGCCTTTGCATAGGCCGATCGGCTTTGATCAAATTAATGCCCAACGCTTTCAATCGATCAACCAAAATAGGGTTGGCCGCACGGCCCCTAAACCCTAAAATTACATTAATGGAAATAAACAACTGCCGCAAATCATCTCTTCCATCCAACTTCGCTAGCCTAGTTGGATGGTGTAGATTTATTTTCAGAAAACCAACAAGGTAGCATTGTGATCACTGGCCACCCCTCCTCCACAGGGAACGATCGACCAAGTGGTAGCTCGCCCATAGGGTCCTCAAACGATCACCCAAAGGTGGCCGGTCGTGCCACTTTTAAGACGCTCAATTCGTGACTGATTCGATCGAGCTCTAAAACAACGATGCTTCTAGCACATCGACTGTTTTCAGCTGCTTATTCAAAAGCGATGCTTTATACATCGATTATAATCAATGTTATGCAAAATATTGATTTCACGAATAACTTATCATTTAACCTAAAAGCACTATCTGCTGATTTTAGCGGCAAGTTTCATGACTTGACCCATTCACTCGAGACATCAAACATGTCACGAAGTGGGGGATGCTCACTGGGTATTGGTCTGGCGGTTTACAGTGTATGGCGTGCAACGCGCCCATTACGAGAAAGTGTCTGGAAAGGACGGATGGTTAACAATAATGAGAGTAGTGGGTGAAAGTGTGACCAGTCTTCCCTCATAACGGAAACACGATGATCACCACTTTCTGCACAATTCCACTTCTCCACTACTCAACTTCCTCCACTTCCTATGAGATCAGGGTGCGCTCAATGACTTGTATTAATAGGTTTTCAACCTATTCCAAACAACAAGTGTTATCAACACAAGTAGCCATAAACCATTTTCTGATACAAGTCATAAAACAGCCACACCTTCATAATTCAACATTCTGATCTCAAACACCTTCTCCGCTTCCCTCCCTAAGATCAACCCTTTTCCTTCATCTTGTGACCGAATTGAATCTAGAACAACCATTTCTTGGTTTAGGCCAGAGTCTTATAGATTGATCTCTCGAATCTAAAAGTACTCCTGTGCAGTGCATTTGTTTAGGGTTTGAATTCGTTTCTCATCAACACAACCCACATTTACCAAAAAGAGCAGAATCAGTTTTACCCCAAAACAGTTGTGCATTATAACCCTTGGTTATTACAAAAGTTTGATTGTCATATAAACATAGAAATTTGTAGTAGTGTGGAGAGTGTTAAATATCTTTACAAGTATGTGTATAAGGGTCCAGATTATGTATCTTCCGGAGTGCAACCAGAAGACCACGACGAGATAACAAGGGACCAGATTATGTGTATAAGGGTCCAGATTTTGTAACCCTTGGTTATTACAAAAGTATGATTGTCATATAAACATAGAAATTTATAGTAGTGTGGAGAGTGTTAAATATCTTTACAAGTATGTGTATAAGGGTCCAGATTATGTATCTTTCGGAGTGCAACCAGAAGACCACGACGAGATAACAAGGTATAAAAATGCAAGATGGGTTTGTTCTCAAGAGGCAATGTGGAATATCTTTATCTTTCCTCTTTACAAGGTCTATCCTTCGGTAGTGAGATTACAGATACATCTTCCCAATCAACAGAGTGTCAGGTACTATGATTACCAAACGTTAGATGAAATTTTGTCCGATGAGAGGAATTTGAGAACAACCTTGACAGAGTTCTTTGTGACAAATGCTCGCGATCCTAGAGCGAGAGAGTTGTTATACCGAGAATTTCCAGAACGCTACTATTGGGATACAGAAACCAAAGAGTGGAGAAGAAGACGAAGTACGCAGAAGTCGATAGGGAGGGTTTATACGGTACCTTGATTTTCAGGAGAGGTGTGGTTCTTAAGGCACATTCTGAACCATGTTAGAGGTCCTACTTCTTTTGATGATCTATTGTTTTTTAATGGAGAGAGATGTCGGACATTCAAGAGAGCTACCGAAAAACTGGGACTCTTAGAGAATGATCAGATTGTCAGAGCGTCTTTGGCTGAAGCATCAAGTGTCAAGATGTCGTATGCTCTGAGAAGAAAATTTTTCTCTATCTTGAAGTTTTGTAATCCATCAGGCGTGAGAGAATTATGGTATGAATTTTTCAACAAAGATCGTCGAGGATTACTCGAGTTCAAGCAATACAAGCTCGACATTCTTATCAGATCGTCTTCTTCGCGAGTTGAATTTGATACTTAAGCATCACGATAAAGATATATCCATGTATGATTTACCGCCAATTGTAGGCACATTGGGTGAGGACTTCGAGATTTCGAGTCTGATTCAAGAGGAGTTGTCGATTCCTGTATCCGACGGAGACCTGTCTTCTGTCCAAAAGTTGAATGAAGACCAGTTTAGGGCCTACGATACTATCATGGGAGCAATTGAGAGAAAGGAAAGTAAAGTCTTCTTCATTAATGGTCCGGGAGGTACGGGGAAGACATATCTCTATCGTGCTATTTTGGCGACTGTCATGAAAAATGGTGGTATTGCGTTAGCAATAGCCACGTTAGGAATTGCTGCTACTATGGTACCTGGTGGAAGGACAGCTTACTCAAGGTTTCAGATTCCGATGACATCGACATCAACTTCAATGTGTCGTACGAAGAAGCAAACTCGAGGAAGCCAAACTTTTGAGGCATGCTACCGTCCTTATGTGGGATGAAGCTACAATGGCGCATCGCTACTCTTTGGAAGCATTTGATCGGACGATGAGTGATATCACTGGGATTGCTGAACCATTTGGTGGAAAGATTCTAATCATGGGAG
The DNA here is from genome assembly GCA_023531295.1 of Papaver armeniacum. Lineage (NCBI taxonomy): Eukaryota > Viridiplantae > Streptophyta > Magnoliopsida > Ranunculales > Papaveraceae > Papaver > Papaver armeniacum. Next base: position 72,571 of record JAJJWW010004014.1, on the reverse strand, counting down.
GAGATTTCCGCCAGGTATTACCAGTGATTCCAAGGAGTACAAGGGGACAGACAGTCGATGCATGTCTTAGCAGGTACGTTGCATTTTTTCTTTCCTTTTAAGATAAAAAAATTGTTTTATATTGATATGATGCGATACTTAATGTTTCTTAAACTCTGGCACTTAATTAACTTTTAAGAGGATAATTCGAAATGATATTGAGTTACATTGCATTCTTAACAGGTCACATTTGTAGGAAAGTGTACATGTTTTGCATCTGAAGAAGAATATGCGTGCAGCCGAGGATGCATCTTATTCTGAGTTTTTGATTCGTGTTGGTGACAGGGATGAACCTTGTGTTGCTAATGAGATGATAAAGGTTCCGGAAGAGATGGTCATACCATGGGTTAGTGATGCTTCTTTGTCTCAGCTTATAGATGTAACATTTCCAAACTTAGTGGAAAATACCAGAGATAAAGACTACATGGTCAATAGGGCATTGATCACACCATTGAATGAGTACATCGATAAGCTTAATGACCGAGTACTTAGCATCTTTCCTGGAAAATAGGTTCTATGGAGGTTTTCCATCACACATTTTGAAATTGAAGATCGGTGCGCCTATTATGTTATTGCGGAATGTTGATGCAAAAAATGGTCTATGTAATGGTACCAGGTTAATAATCCAAGAGTTCTCCCAAACTGTATATCTCTATGTAAGGACCATAGGGATGGACATATGTAATTCTTTGTTTATTGTTACTAGTATAGCACGCACGCGCGATGCGCCTGCCGTTCCGTTCCGTAATTTTGTTTTTTCGTATATTAGTCAACGGTTAAAGTCAACAACGTGTCAATGGTCAAAGTCAACGATCAACGCCAAGTGGTGAAAAATAATTTCAAGCTAATCTACAATAAGTAAATACAACTAAACTAGAATTTTTCATTTAATAATTATTCAGTCATAAATGTCCTTTTACATCAAGAATGTGTATTCGCATCTCGTAGTTTTCTAAGACAAAAAGACTTCTTTATACACAACATTTTTCGTGTATGTTCCCTTGTTTTTAGCAATGGCGCCTTTAGTTACTAATACTTTCATGTTGCTACTTGACACTCCTCTCGAGAGAGCAACGTACAGTTGACCATGGCTGAACACATGTTCAGGGGAAAAAATACTTGTGTTTTCGATTGTCCGCCCTTGCGCCTTGTTGACTGTAAAGGCCAACACAAACAAATCGGAAACTGTTTAAGTTAAAACTTGTACGGGAGCTTCAGATTCTCAGGTGGCTCCAGTGGCATCCTGTGAATGAAAACTCGTGTACCTATGTAATTGATGTGGTTTTGAAAGTTGTTTGTAAAGTGGTAAGAAAGATGTCGTTTTCTCGAACTTGTGAAGGATTTTTTTAGACTTAAATTCAAAACTAAAATATAAAAATCACTAATAATTATAGCAAACACTGAAAAATTTGATATCAATATTAAAAGAACACTGAGGCTAAGATTTCACTATTTTTCCAAGTTCAAAGCGATTTAGCCCAATATTTATATTCATGCAATTTTCTCGTTCAATTTGATTCTAAACTATTGCGACAAGTAGATTCTCAAAATAACAAGTGTAAATCCGAAGCATAGAACATCAAAAACTTTAGTCCAAGTATGCTCTATCAAAAGAAATCACAATTGTGTAACAAAAATCATTCAAACAATTATCGATCAAGGAAAAATAATCATAAAAGTAATTGCAATAAATAGATAAATAAGAATATACCACTTCTTGTCGGAAAAATAGCTTCCTCTATCACCTCAGCAATGGGGTTTAGCTCCTCATATTAATCATAGTCTCAAAATATGTGTTTATGGCTCAAAAGATGATTAAAAGAGTGAAAAGTAATAACACAGACTGTTTGGAACGGTGTTTCGGCGTTACAAAACAAACATTGTACAATTGAATCACATTAAAACCGTTGTAAACACTATTGCTTTGTCGCTGATTTTAAGACCCCCAAAACGATCGTCTGAATGGCATTTGTTCTTCGTGTTCTTCCTTGTGCACCAAAGAGCAACAATTTCCTGCAACTCCTCCTGTTGATCTCTGTGGTGTTCTAAACTTCCCATAACTTCTTCTAAACTTCAATACCCCCCTCTGGGACTCGAGCACACCTTTTATATACCTCCAAACCCTCCAAAACCCGATTAAATCTCCCCTTATTTTCTTTGCTGCCAAGGTACGAAATTTCCTCCCAAACTCTTCCTTACGCGTTTCTGAGATTCCCAAATCCTCCCAAACTCTTCCTTAGATAGATACGTATCTTTGGAAAGAATATCTCGCCTTTAGTCTCCCTGGAATTCCAAAATAAATCATGCAGGGACCGTGTAAACTCATTCCCCTGTTTTGCTCCAACTCGATTTCTAGCCACTTTGGGTTCCATACAACGACTTTACCATGCCTGTTTAGGCCTAAGAAGTAAACCCAATCAAATTCAGCCATTTAGTCTCGATAGAACTCGATCAAAATCTCAACCCTAATCCAGCGGGCGTGTTGGTTTCTTTTCCCGCCAAAACTAATAATTCAAATGTAGAAGATGGTCGCCCCCTATCCTCTGTTGGGGTGCAAATAACAGGTGTCTTGGGGGTGACCTGAAGGTGCCCCTTAGTAATTTGGGTACCCCTTATCCATAGGGGGGGTCCGAATAGCAGGTGTCCTCCGGGCGCTTTTTCCAACTTTTCGAGCCGATTTTTTTTTCCAAAAATGTTTATTGGCCAAAAATACCTACAACGCATAAAACACCATAATAAGTACAAAAATGAGCACTATCAATATAAAGAATCGAGACAAATTAGATACAAAAATGTGTCTATCAAATACCCCCAAACCTTTATTTGCTAGTCCTCGAGCAAAAATAAAATAAAATCCTGACTCACTGTCGCAGGCATCGTCGATTGCATTTAGCGTATGCAATAAGCCTTTAAACCCCTAGGTGGCCCTAGTGGCCGAGTTATAGTCTCGGGAGGGTTTACCAGAGGTGTACCCACAAAACCTTTATATTCCAGACCCTAACTATCTACGCAAAACCTTGGAAGGCACTAAAAAATGTCCTTGATTGGCATACTTATTGACTACAGGAGGAAGTACCCTGATGCGAAATTCCAATTGTTGTACACGAGCTTTCTCTCAAGCATACTAAAATTCATATATAAGTGACATAGCTCTACTCAGATAGTCTCACTATGGACATCAATACCCGGAGTCAAAACTAATCACATGGATAGATCAAGAAGATGGATATAGAGAAAAACATAGATGGTTTTGATGTTTACTAAGTGAATGGTGTTTCCCATATCTGTCTGAAGGCCTCCGCCAAAATGAACCTATCCTAATGGACTGAGATATCGGTCTGGACTAATATCAACACACTAGCATATACAAGGGAACGAGTGGTCGATAATCCTAACTCTAGGTCAACACAACTGGCATATACAAGGGTTCCAGTGGTCGACTTTATTGAATTTATTCCGGTTGGTCTGATGGTCTGGTCTCAATTTTTTTTTTTTTTTTTTTTTTTTTTTTTTTTTTTTTTTTTTTTGGTATCTCAATCACTCTATTTCACTCTAGCATTGGTAACAACCTGATTCGTGAGCCCCACCTAATCACTTAGAGAAACATAGTTCAAAAACAAAATAAAATAAAAACAGAAGTGAAAAGGACTCAACGAGATATGGTGAAACTATCATGTTATTTCTAACACCTGAGATCTGTGCTTTTATGAATAGACTCTTTAGATGTTTCCACCTAATCAGATTGGTTCCTCAACTCCTACAACCAAAATGCTTCCATCCACTTAGATTGGTTAGTGCCCTCCTTAATAAGCATAAATTTCTAGGCTCTGGAGTTTATTTATTGTAACAAAAAGGTAACAAAAGTTTCTACCCCACCCCAAACTTAAATCTAACATTGTCCTCAATGTTTCTAATTAAAGAACAGTACCAAAAATATAAGTAACATGAGGAAATAGTAAAGAGAGAATTCGGAAAGATAGTACCTGGGTGAAGTGTAACCAAAAACCTACAAAAATAATATACAACATACAAACCGCCTCGATGGTCAATCAAGGTAGACAGGGTCCTCCAGAGGGACCTCCTCAACATCACCTGTAGGAAAAGGCTCTAAAAAGGGCTTCAATCGCTGACCGTTAACCATTGAAGAACTACTACCATCCGGTGTCTCAATCTCAATAGCGCCATGAGGAAAAACAGTACGGACCACAAAAGGACCGGTCCACCGAGAGCGCAACTTCCCGGGGAATAAATGCAAACGAGTATCATACAGAAGAAATTTTTGACCTGGAGAAAATGACTTTCGTAAAATATTCTTATCATGCAAAAGTTTCATTTTGTTCTTATACTCCTTAGCACTATCGTATGCATCTCTACGAATCTCGTCCAACTCATTGAGCTAGAGATTTCTGTGAGCTCCTGCCTTGTCAAGTGAAAAGTTTAAGTTCTTAATAGCCAATAGGCTCTATGCTCTAACTCGACAGGAAGGTGACATGCCTTGCCAAACACTAAACGATAAGGTGACATTCCAATGGGTGTCTTAAACGCAGTACTGTAAGCCCATAACCAATGGGACGTCCAATTTAAGAACCTCCTCCCAAAACACCATTCTGTTGAAGTTGTTAATGAAGCCATTGAAGAATTAGGGAAAAGATCTCAACAAAACCTGAGGACTGCAAACCAACTTTTGGAACTACTATTAATGCAAGAATAAAAATTGATTTATCCAAACCTCTTCATAGAGGAGGTTGGTGGAATACTGCAGCTGGTGGTGTTACTTGGATCAGATTCCATTGGGAAAAGCAACCTCACAATCTTTGTCCCAAATGTTTTACGGTGGATCATAATGAAGAAGAATGCCTTAACACAGCAGGCGATCTGATGATTCGAAGATTCACAAATGAACAATATATCAACTATTTACATGAGCTTGCTGCAGCTTATGGAGTGGAAATTTGTGAAGACCTGGATAATTTGCTAGAAAGAATTTGTGAAGCTAGCAGGAAAAAGATACAAGAAGAAGCGCAGCTGGAAGAACAACGACCTGAGAATGCTTCTAGGAACAATAAAAGATCAAGAATGGAGCAGAATGAAGAGGGAGAAGAGGGTGAATTCGTGGAAAGTAATACTGGTACAGGGAACTTGAATAATGGACACAAAGAAATGGAACATGATCTTGTTGAAGAAGAAACTGAAAGAGCAAGGGAGCATCCCCATGAGATTAATGAGGCCCCAATTAATCTAGTATATTCTATTTTAATTTCGCACCCTCCTTTTTCCTCCTCTTACAAGATTAGATTCAGCATTTATTACTGTGGCTTTAATAAGTTTTACCCTTATCTCCGTACTGCTTTATTTATTTCTGTTCATTATCCTAGCTTTAGCTTGTGTACCAAGTTAAAACCTTCTTGCTCTCAGTTCAACATGAAAATTCTCAGTTGGAATTGCCATGGTATTCTAGGCAAAGACACTAGAGAGTATTTATCTTCCTTGAACAAATCTCATTCTCCTGACATTATATTTTTGTCTGAGACAAAAATTAATGATGATAGAATCTCTAGTATTACTAGCTTCCTTCATATGCCCAATAAGTGTGATGTCCCATCTATGGGTCAAGCATGTGGTATCATCTTGCTGTGGAAAGACGGATGTTCTCTTGAAATTTTAAACTCTTCTTCTAATATGTTCCATGCACTAGTTAAAAATGATCCCAGTAGAGGATAATGGCTCCTCTCTTGTCTCTATGGAACCCCTTATCAGAATGAACAACCAGATCAGTGGAAGTATATTCATAACCTAAGCACTTCTGTCAACATTCCTTGGGTTCTTCTAGGTGACCTAAATATTACTATGAATATCAATGAAAGAAACACTAATACTGAACCCACTGCACCTGAAATTCTAGAATGTATAAGAGACTCTGATTTGCATGACATGGGTTATAGTGGAAACATGTTTACATGGACTAGCAATTCCCATGGCACAGGTAAAATAAAGTCTAGACTAGATAGATCTCTAGTTAACAGTGATTGGATCCTTAATTATCCAGATGCTAAGCTTATCCATCTTCCAATAAAAGGTTCTGATCATGCTCCTATTTTGTTAACTTTATATAATCAGTCTAGAACCTCAGGTAAATGCTGGAAATTTTTTGAACACTGGTTGAAAAATGATTCTTGTAAAAATAAAATCTTGTCTGCTTGGAAATCTAATCTTACAGGTTCTGCAGTTTTTCTTCTAACTGATAAGCTTTCTAATACAAGATATATTCTCTCTAAGTGGAGCAAAGCAACATTTGGTCACATTCAAGAAAGACTTAATCAACTTCAAGAAAAACTAGCGCAACTTCAAGCTTCAGACTTTCAAGGCTGTAATACTGAAGCTGTCAAGAAACTTGAGATAGAAATAGACAGTATAAATGAGATCCAAGCAAGTTCTAATCTCCAGAAATCCAGAGACAAGTTTTATAATGAGATGGACAGAAACTCCAAATATTTCCACATAAGAATGAACCAAAGAAGAGCTAGGAATATAATTGATTCCTTACAGTCTCCTGATGGCTCTTGGTGTCATGATATAAGCTCTATAGAATCTATATTGGTTACTCATTTCAAGAAGATCAGTTCAACATCCCATCTAGTTGATCCTTATAATTTTCTCCATCATATTCCTACTTGCATAAATGAACAAGATAATGAAGCTCTTATTAAAATTCCAGATGATGTGGAAATCTATGAAGCTCTCATGTCAATGCAACCTTGGACAAGCCCAGGTCCTGATGGCTTTCCACCAGGCTTCTATCAAACTCAATGGAAGATAGTCAGTGAAGATATGCTCAAAAAGATTAATAACACTAGGATTTCTCTCATTCCCAAAGTCAATGGAGCTCACAAACCGGAAGACTTCAGACCTATAGCTCTTTGCAACACCATTTACAAGCTAATCTCCAAAATAATTGCTCTCAGACTCAAGAAACACATGGTTAATATAATATCTCCTATGCAGTCAGCATATGTTCCTAAAAGGCTTATCTCTGAGAATATTTGTTTGGTTCAAGAACTTGTGAAAGCTATGAAAAAGCAAAGAGGTAGAACTGGCCATTTAGCCCTTAAAATGGACATATCCAAGGATTTTGACAGATTAGAATGGGTATTTCTAATTACAGTTCTAAAACAATTTGGTTTCTGTGAAAAATTCTGTCATCTTATTCAACAATGCATTGGAACTAATTCTATTGAGATTATGATTAATGGCTCACCATCTTGTTCTTTCAATCCAATAAGAGGTATTAGACAAGGAGATCCTCTTTCTCCTTATCTATTTATCATTGCTATGGAAGCTTTTTCAAGACAATTGTTTCATCTGGAAAGTACTAAACAACTTACTGGTATGAAAATCTCTAGATCCTCTCCCAAGATAAATCACTTATTATTTGCTGATGATTGCCTTCTGTTTTGTAAAGCTAATCTATCTCAAACCAATAAGTTATTACAAGTTATTGAAGAGTTCAGTCTTTGCTCTGGCCAGTTAATTAATTTCCATAAGTTAGCTGTCTATTTTAGCAAGAACACAACTCCTTCAAGTGCTCAAATCATCAGTGGTATCCTTCAAGTTAGAGAGTTAAGTATTAAAGATGAAAAGTACTTAGGGCTACCTTTCTTCATTGGCAGGAACAAGAAAATCCCTTTTTCTAATCTCATAGAAAAAATGGATACATGACTATCAAGATGGATTTCTATAAATATCTCTAAGGCTGGTAGATCTGTTATGATAAGAAATGTCACAAATGCACTTCCAGTATACCATATGAGTAGTTTTAAACTGCCAGATTCTACTATAAGCAGTCTAAACTCTTCTCAGCAGAAGTTTTGGAGGAAAAAGAAGACCAATAAAGGTAAACCAGCTATTTCATGGAAGCATGTAAGTAAACCAAAATAACAAGGTGGATTGGGATTCAGAGATCTCAAACTGTTTAATAGAGCACTTCTTGCTAAGTCAGCATGGAGACTGTGTACTGATACAACTTCAGTATGTGCATTATCTTTGAAAGCAAAATATTTTCCAGATGGAAAAGTGTTTGGCATAAAAGATAATCCAAACTCAACCTGGTCTTGGAGAAGTATAAGTTCAGAATTGCAATTTATCAAAAATCACAGCTGCTGGAGCTTAGGAAATGGTCATAAAATTCATATATGGAGCTAAAGATGGATACCTGGTTTATCAGTTCCTCCTTCACCTAAAGCAGGTGTTACTGACTATCAAAATTATACTTTTGTTCATCAACTTTTCACAACATCAGGTGGATGGAACTATGACCTTATCTTCAGTCTTTTTGAAACATCTGTAGCAAGGATTATTCTTAATATCTCTATACATCCACAACATGAAGACAGATTAGTTTGGACCCTTGAAAGAAATGGGCTTTTCTCTGTTAAATCTGCTTATAATAAGATGTTTGAGGAGCAAAATGATGGTCAGGCAGTCAGTCCTAGAATGCAAGGAATCTATAAAAGATTATGGAAACTCCCGTTGCTCCCAAGAATTGCTCAATTTCTCTGGAAGTGTATTATGGATATTCTTCAAACAAGAGATAAGCTGGTTTATGTCATTCAGAATGGGGATTATAGCTGTCCTCTATGCTCTCAAACTTTGGAGTCGTCTTCTCACAGTATACTGCATTGTAATGTTTCAAGGGAAGTTTGGTTTGCAATTCTTGGTTTTCATATCCATCCAGATGTGAATATTGTTGAATGGTTCTGCAGCTGGTTTGATAAAGTCTTATCTCATCAAGTCCCACAAGATGTTCTCTGCAATATAGCAATTGTGGCCTGGTGCATATGGACATCAAGGTGTGATGTTGTTTTCAAGGGATGGAAGGTTGCAGTTGATACAATAATCTATAGATGCAAACTAGAAATTGAACTTCAACAGAAAGGGATTCCTAGTTTAACAACTCTAGTCACTAAATAGTGTTGAACTAATCTGCACTGATCTCCTCCTATTGCTGGCACTTTTAAAATTAATGTTGATGGCTCTTACAATTATGATTTAAAAAATGGAGGCATTGGTCTGATAGTTCGTGATTTTGCAGGTGCGCACAAGGGCTCCAAATGCGTCTACTTAGAAGAAGCTTTCAGTCCAGAGCAGGTGGAATGCAAAAGTCTTTGGGAAGCAGTTAAATGGGCGAAAGAAACGAATCTGGAGAAGGTAGTCTTTGAGATGGATTCAAAATTAGTTGCAGACGCAGTGAACAATGAAAGACCCAATATAGACCGGAGAATTCGAAATTTTCTTCTGGATATCAAATTCTTTTTTTCTAGTAATAGTTCCTGGCATTGTTATTATGTGCCAAAGGAAAAAAAATAAAGCAGCTAATACATTAGCAAATCTAGCTGGAACTACTTATCTTAGCAATGTTTGGTTATTATCCACTCCTGATCAAATTATATGTCAAGTTCAGGAAGATGCAAGCTTTGTAATCGCTGAAAGTTAAATCAATTACATTCGTGTTTCAAAAAAAAAAAAAATACTCCGAGTGAGAGTAAAAAAGAGTAGACCTTACCTTTAAAGCACCCCTGTAAATCCCTATAGTGGACCCCACCTTTTTTTTTCTTTCACTCGCGATCTGGGTTGCATGGACTCTCCGTTTGTTTGAGTCGTGTCTGCGTCCGACTCGCGTCGGACACAAGACGCGCGTTGGACGCTGACACAATGCGTGTCCGACGTACCAATATGCGCGTCCTGTGCGCGTCTTGTTTGGACGCATTGATGATTCGGGTTTGAAGCGTTTTTGTTTTTGTTTTTCATTTTCATTTAAACTTATTTCTTTATTTTTACTATTATTAACTAAATGAAGAAAGACAAACATTTAGATCAATCATTCAAGTCTTTATTAGGGTTTTGTAATTGTAAATGACATCACGTGTACTCTTGGTTGGGCACGTGTTGTTCTAAGAATGCATTTTGATTGTTTCATGTGTTTAATAGTGATTGATTGCTTGACTTTTGGCGTGTATAAACAAACGATCTCTATTTTTCTTTTAAAATTTATAAACATGTAGTATTATTTTCTAATTTTTAGGATCGAAATACTTGACTGTATAAATACATAATCGTATATATAAATAAAATATGTATATACGTGTCCGCATCCTAATTTTTTTAAAATTTCGTAATGTCCGCGTCCGCGTCTGTGCAACCTAGCTCGCGATAGAACATGGGATTATAGCATTGCTGTTTCTCTAATTGATGAGTGACCAGATATATATAGATTAATAACAGGAACTTGTCTCATTGGCTTGTGTTTTGTCGACTAGAATAATGTGTCCTGTCTTATTAATTATTTCTGACAGGCAAATGCAAGTTATCCAGTCCAGTATTTGCACTTAATTCCACGTCAGTTCTACTTTTGAAAATAATAACAAATTAGCAGCCAAGACACAGCATACATTGAGCACATTTTCTGTTCTTATATTCATTCCAGTGATCTATAGCCTTAAATATAACTGTGTAAAACTATCCGTTAAACACCGGTTGGTATGCGGATTGTGGAGAATCTTAGCATGTGAAACATTCTGGTGGAGAGATATTGTCAAAATTAAGTATCAAATTTGAAGACAATTTATGAACGAACCCTGCGCATACGACTTGATCACATGGAGGATCGTATTCATCGGCGCAGAATCACCCGGACAATCAATAGTTTATTTTCTTTTGTTTTTGCTGTTTGGTGGCTGGCTGCTGGTGGATATATATATATATATTCTTCAAGAGATTGGACCAGTGGCGGAGTCAAATGTGCATTAAACTAGTAATCGTTTGCTAGGGTATAGAATCATTTAACACCTAAATTGCTGGAAACAAATTTTTTGCTGAGTCCAAAAAGCGTGAAGCTGTTTTGCACTCGAAAAAGAAAAAAAAAAACAACTTTGCACTCCACGTAAATCCACAACTTTGTGGTGCGTACTATATACCTCCTATCCTATGTGTAGTGTCTAGAATACAAAACAAAGCTTGGCTAAGTTAGGCTAGATAAAGAGCGGCCGAGATTTGTCTAGGAGAGATAAATATACAGCTGTGGTTTTTTCAACTAACCATTATAAATATTTTATTAATTAGTGTCCTATTAATTGCTCATTATGAATGTTTAATTAAATTTTCATGATAAAATTTCATTTAGTGAATCTAATAAATACATATTTTTATTAATAAATAAGTTTATTAAAAACAATATATATATATATATTGATCGGTAAAGAATTTGGTGCTGACGAGTTTCGAAGTCAGGTAACTGGTATCATTACCCAATGACTTTACCATTGTACTATAATGACCCCGATTAAAAATTATATTAAGGCTAAGTTAGGTTAGATAAAGAGCGGTCGAGATTTGTCTAGGAGGGATAAATCTACGGCCGTGGTTTTTTCAACTAACCATTATAAATACTTTATTAATTAGTGTCCTATTAATTGCTCATTACGAATGATTAATTAATTTTTCATGATAAATTTTCATTTAGTGAATCTAATAAATACATATTTTTATTAATAAATAAGTTTATTAAAAACAATATATATATATATATTGATCGGTAAATAATTTGGTGTTGACGAGTTTCGAAGTCAGGTAACTGGTATCATCACCCAATGACTTTACCATTGTACTACGATGACCCCGATTAAAAATTATATTAAGGCTAAGTTAGGCTAGATAAAGAGCGGCCGAGATTCTTCTAGGAGGGATAAATCTACGGCCGTGGTTTTTTCAACTAACCATTATAAATACTTTATTAATTAGTGTCCTATTAATTGCTCATTATGAATGATTAATTAATTTTTCATGATAAATTTTCATTTAGTGAATCTAATAAATACATATTTTTATTAATAAATATAAGTTTATTAAAAACTATATATATTGATCGGTAAAGAATTTGGTGATGACGAGTTTCAAACTCAGGTAACTGGTATCATCACCCAATGACTTTACCATTGTACTACAGTGACCCCGATTAAAAATTATATTAATAATTTTTAATGGTGGTAATGAAAGAAGCAGTGGGTGGTGGAAACATTGGCGGGTATTTGTGAGTGGTGGAGGTGGTAACATTACCGGTGTTGAAAAAAATAGTGGGCGTGAATGTTTTTTACGTACGGTGGTGGATGTTAGTGAATAGTAGTGGACAATAATAGTTTTGTGTCTTTAGAAAATTGGCAACATTTTATTGTGATAGATGTAGTTGGTTGTTTTTAGCAAAATTGGTAAGGAAAAAACACAAATATTTTGAGGAGGATACTAAATCATATAAGACAATATGTCATGACCGCTGGATCACCCAAATGGGATCCCAGCTATTTATAGTACCCGATCGAATAAATCACGGTTTTTAGTATTAAAATAAAATTGATTACATTTCTAGAATACAAAACAAAGTTTGAACGATCAAATTTATACTTGCAGAACATAAATCTACGGCTAATAAATGTTTCTTTAATTAATCAAATGAATATATTTTTGTTGATACATTTATTTGATATTAACCATATCGGTAAGCATTAATGGTGGTTGTGATGGTAGGCAGTGGTGGGTATTGGTGAGACTGGTGGAGTGGTGACGATAATGTGGTGGTGGAAGAAGTAGTGGTAGTAGGGTGAGAAAAGGGGTCATAAGATAGGTAAATTAATCACTAATGGTGGTTTTGATGGTGGGTGGTGGTGGTGGATCGGCGATGGGAATAATGGTGGTGGGTATTGGTGAGACTGGTGGAGTGGTGACGATAATGTGGTGGTGGAAGAAGTAGTGGTAGTAGGGTGAGAAAAGGTGTCCTAAGATAGGTAAATTATTTAATCACCCTTGGTTAATTTTTCTTTGTTTTGTTTTAATTTGATTTTAGATGGACAAGGTCGGACAAGACTTAAATATTAGACTTAAATTCATTGTCGTTTGAGTTTGCCGGAGAAAATGACGCAAATCTTGTCCGACCTTGTCCATCTAAGAGTGTCCATGGATCCTCCCTCATTTTCAAATTACTTTTTTTATTATTTTTTAAAATTAAAACAATTTTTAAAGGCCAGATTTTTCCAAAAAGAAGATGTTGTGATTTTAAGATTTGCCGGGTAGGGGGCAGGAAGAAAAATAAAACCTATAAAAAAAATTGACCAAACACAAGGCTACACGCGAATTAATTGTAATCGGTTCAGTTTCTCACATCTCTCTTTATTCCCCTTTTTTGTCATGGTTTCTGTTTCTATCATTATTTCTCCTATACTTCATGGGATTATGCAAAGCTATGCATGAATTAATTGTAATCGATTCAGTTTCTCACATCTATCTTTATTCCCTTTTTTTTGTCATGATTTCTGTTTTTTGTCATTTCTCCCCAACTTCGTGTAATTATGCATGCTTGAGAAATAGTTCATGATAATAGATAAAGAGACAAGAAAATAAATGGATCAAAAATTAAATATTATTATAAATTTTAGGAAAATGAATAAACACAAATCTATGTAAATTGGGAACCCAACAATTTATATCAAAGATAAATTTTAATGAAAATTAAATTTTAATGCTAAAAAGTTTGGTGATAAAATTAAATTTTTAATGCTAAAAGATTTTGGAACGCGTGAGTACAGAGGATGGGAGCTAACCGGTCACTCAGCGGTGATGGGGCAAGCGATCCGCAATATGATGGCACTCACAAATCTCCCAATCTCATCCCCCTGTTCCACGTCAAAGTTACAACGCCACTAACGCAGGAAAAGCCAGACTCAAGGTACTTACATTTCCCCTTCCCAATGTTTTCAAAGTAATGGTCCGAGGTGATTACCATCGGTTCCTTCATCACCCCACCGGTGAATGCAACGCTTTGAAGCGCATTGTTCAGGAGAAGCTCGGTTGTAGAGATAGCTTGCGAGGATTTTCTTAGAGAGGCTACTCGGTCGAGTAAGTTTTACTAACAACTTTACAAGAGAGATAGTTTAGAATTCAGGGACTTAGCATCCCGCATGTGGAAAGAGGCTCAAAGTGATCAAACGCCATGTTTGTTCCCATTCGTACCTCCCTTTTTATAACATTTGCACATGCGCAATCATTCATGACCAAGATTTAATCCTTTCAAAAAGGTTGTTTCACAAACTATCTCAAAAATAAGCCAATTCACTTATCCAAAACCGGAAGCCAAATTACTAGGAAAATCCTGAAGAAACATCTAAAAAAGAAGAGACAAGTAATAAATCAAAATATCCTTTGGAGACCCAAGGAGCATTGAAAATCGTGTGCAAACACGTCTCGATGGCACTTGGCCTTCGAGGCCCCCACGTTGGATGATCCCTTGGATAGTAGATAAAGCTTCTGGACGCGGTTGACCAATGCATTTGAGCTTATGACCGTGCTTCTCCCATTTGTTGTGTACAACTCTTGAACTGGGAACCATTACGTATGATATCAAAAGGAGGATGAATTCACCGTGGAATGCCAACCCGAACCTTGTCAGTTGGCCATATTGACCTAACACATTCGGGGCCAATCGAGGAGCCGCCTGACTACGAAGCCGCCTCTTTCACTGGGTGCCTAATTTCCATCACAGCCCCGCCAACAAGATCACCGAGGGAAGCGCCTTGTTCCACCGAGCTTTCATCATCTATGTCGTGGTCGTAAAAGGAGCGGTTTCTCCAGACTTCTCGACATATTCCATGCACTTCTCGGCATGAAGTTCCATACTGGATGAAGTTTTGACCGCATGCTTGCCTCTTGAGTCTCTCCTACTTGGGGACTGCAACTCTCCTGACAAGATTAATCTAATTGATTTTAAAGTAATTTTAGGTGTTTTTAGTTTTGTTACAAGTTTGGTGAATGACCTTTGATGATATTTTTTGAAGTAGTGAACGAAGTAATGTTCTACCCATAGGATTTGCTATGACGATTAACTATGTTTCTCCTAGAGGGTTGTATGACTTACATACACAAAATATTCTAGGAGGACATGTTTATTAACCAACTCCTCAAAGCATTTAGACATGTATCGATCGGTTCGATTCTTCTCAGATAATTACGACATGCATGAATCGATGGATACATTTGAAACACATATCCTTGCCCATGCCGTTACGACACGAGTTGAGACCTAGTATATATACACAAGGGAGTGATTAACTGTGTATATAAAAAAGCAAGAAAAAAAGGGTTTTCTAGCGTTAAAACTAGACCTATCAAAAGCTTTCGATAGGGGTGAATGGAATTTTATTGAGAAAGTACTCTTAGCTTTTGGCTTCTTCACTTTGAATTGTTGATGGGTGAAAATTACTCACACTGGGTTTGGTAATTTGGGGTGTGATGAGGAATGAATTTAAACAAACCTTTTGGCAAATTCAGGACATATCACAAAGTGAAGGAGAGTGGGGTTGATCTTGGGAGGGACGAAGAAGGTGTTGAGATTGTGAAAGATGTTGGCTTGCTTATGACTCAATGAGCAAGCTATTGTCTCGGGCTCACAGGTGTTTTGAATCGATGTTGTAATAGCACTTGGTTTGTCGGCTAGACTTGTGTTGTTGTTATCTTGTCTTGTTTTTGAAATAGGGCGGAGAACCTATTTATACAAGTCAGCCTCATTCACGTTTCGTGGGAAGTGGAGGTAGTGGAATGATGGAGACAAGGTGATCCAAACTTGTAAACCGCCAGACCAATCCCCCAGTTTGTGACATGATTGATATCTGTGGATCGTGGATCACGGAAGATGTGCGGGTCTTGAATTTGCGTTATTGAAGTCGATACTTGTGAAGTATCGTGTGTATTCATGCGAATGCGCATTGTGGTGTGGTAAGTGATGGGTAATGACTCCTCACTAACCAAATAACTCAATGTTTGAGACACTCATCTGCGACCGTTGATGAAATTAGGTTTTTTTAAAGAGTGCGCAAGCATCACTCTTGACTTGGTGAAACCACCAAGCATGGGAAGGATTTTGGAGAGGACCGCGCCACATGCGTGTTGACGACATGATGGTGTGGGCGCACAGTATTCCGTTCCCTCATGGCCTTGATTCCAATTTGGCCAGGTAAAGAGGAGTGGTGTCGAGATCGGTTTGCTGTTAATCCACTTGCAAGGTTGAAACCGCGTGATATCCCTAGTTTGGGCATTCGTTTGAGGCGACCAACGTGGTCGGTCTTGGTGATCATACTCTGGGTGTAGGTGGTAGGTTGGTGTTCACACCTATACGGATGATCTAAGCCACTGAATCATGCCGGGGGTCGAGATCAGTTTAGGATTTGGGAGTGTAACCGCACGAGTTTGGTGCGTTTTAGGTTGTAGGAATGATGTGCCTCTCAATCGGGCTCTCCTAACTCGGGCTAGTATAACTTCTCAGATAGTAATGGTTACACTCATGAACACATTGATTTTATTTCAGGATAGTTTCCGTTGTCAGGCGTTTCCATGACGAAGACTTTTGATCCGGTGGTCGCTTTGGTTCCTGCGGCCATGTATGAGCTCGGCGCTCCTTCGGTGCCCTTCCTTGGTTATACACGGCCTTCCTCGGGTATATTTGATAAGCCTCGTCGATCGTTATCCAGTGCCTTCATAGGTGGTAAGTAAAGACTTCTTTTTTCCATGCAGGATTACCAGATTTGGGAATTCCATATCTCGGTATCTGGTATTATTCTTTTTTTTTTTTTTTTTTTGTGTGCTCATAACCTCTTAACGGATTATCATGGAAGCGGTAACGGTTCTGGAACATAGTAAGCGCAAAAAGAGATTTTTGAAAGAGTTGAGCATAGCGACCTCCAAATGAAGACAAGTGTGATTACCAAATTCTTGATTCGATACGGAAGGAACTGGTGTGAAAGAATTGCGCGGCCCCGATGTTCTTTGCGCCCTTTGATACTCCGGCTGCCGTGTTGGGACGGAGTGCCTGCTGGCTGCTGCCCGATGTAGAAGTTGAGGGAGATCAGGAGGGAGTTGAAGACGAGGTGATGGAGAAAGAAACAGCGTGGTGTTGGCAAGGCTCTCTTGATGAGTTTTTCTTTCCAAGTATTAAGATGCAACATCTTCCTTGTACTAGTGGGTGAAGACTTTGAGTTCCATTATTATTTGAATAAAGTTTTCCTTTAATCCTTTGCTAAGGCCTGTGGGAGACTCTTAGCTTTTGGCTTCTTTGAAAACTGGACAAACCTCACTTTGCAATGCATATCAACAACTTCTTTTTCAATTATTCTCAACGGTTCCCCCCCTAGGACCCACTTTCAACACTTCGAGAGGTTTAAGACAAGGTGATCCATTATCGCCGTATCTTTTCCTAATCTGCATGGAAATTCTATCTAGACTCCTTGAAAAAGCTATTGAAGACAAGAAAATCACTGGATTTCAAATCAACAAAAATGCTCCCAATATATCCCACTTATTTTTCGCGGATGACTGCTTTTTATTCACAAAAGCGGATCTGGGGGAAGCGATAAGTCTTTTGGAAATCATACAATTATTTGGGAACATCACAGGCCAGATGGTTAATCTTCAAAAATCCAACGTCTACTTCAGTCCACGAATTCATCCGAAACATGGGAAGATTATAGCAAAATTTTTAAAAGTCCCGTTGATGACCAAAAACGATAGATACATGGGTACCCCGCTCTTCTTTGATAAGAATCGAAAAGCCAATTTTGAGCCTCTACTACAACGATATTATTCTACTTTACAAGGTTGGAAATCAAAACTGTTATCTCAAGCGGGTAGGACTGTCTTGATAAAATCTATCCTTCAATCTTACCCAACATATCAAATGCAAGTTCTTGCTCTGCCAAAAGAAACACTTGATCAACTCAACCGGATTCAGAGAAATTTCTGGTGGAAAAAAGATGGGCAAAAAGAAAAGGAGGATTTATAAAAGCTTGGAAAAGTATATGCAAGCCCATTTCCCAAGGTGGTTTAGGAATTAAAAACCCCTATCATTTTAATATAGCTCTTCTCACTAAACTTGCCAGTAGATTGGTAACCGAACAAGACCAATTATGGGTCAAACTCCTAAAAGCAAAATATTTCCCAAACTCGCACCCTCTAGAAGATTCCAGAACCTCAAATTTGTCTTGGATTTGGACCAGCATACAGAAAGGCTTAGAGCTAATAAAAATAAATTTTGTTTGGCAAGTCAAAAACGGAGCTTCGGTAAAAATTTGGGAAGACAGATGGACTCCTAACGCAGATATAGTCCATAAAGTCCCCAACTCTCAAGATCAGACACCAACAAGAGTTCAAGAGCTAATAACGGATCAGAATAAGTGGGATCAAGAAAAGCTAAACCAATTCTTTTATCCAGAGGATAGGGAAAAAAATTCAAGCTATAAATCCAAGGAAGCAAGAGACATCATTAGATGGAGGCATCATCACTCAGGAAAATTCACAGCCAAGAACATTTATAACTTTCTAGCCAATCAGGATCAAGACAATAATGACATCCTAGATTTCCCATGGAATAAGATTTGGAGAATTCAAACAATTTAAAGAATAAGACTTTTCATCTGGAAACTATCACAAAAAGTTCTTCCAACATCTGCTAGACTAGGTGCTCATAATCCAGATATCAACTCGATTTTCCAGTTATGTAACAATCAAGCACAAGAAACGTAATTTCATCTCTTCTGCGACTGTCCGTTTGCAAGAGCAGTTTGGTTTGGTCTCTCCCTCAATAATATAATCTCAAGTTACAATTCTAGCACAATTATTTCCTAGGATTAAATGGTGGATTACGGAAACTCACTTGAGCCATCTTCAGGTAAAAATTTCCACCATACTCTGGTTCATCTGGAAATATAGATGTTCGGTAGTCTTTGAGAAAATAAACCCACACCCAATTAATTTAATAGGGAAAATCAATAGTTTCTTACAATCCTCCCCGTCGAATACCCTTCAAAGTGATATGAAAACTCAAAAGAAAATCTCAACCAATTACTCTTGGTCCAACCTAAACTCAGATTGGATAATTTTCATTGATGCTTCCTTTAAGAAAGAGGATTTGTCGATGGGATATGCTTTCATTCTATATTCAGCAGATGAAGAGACTTTCATGCACCTATCTGCGGGTTCGGAGTGGGCTTCGTCAGCTTTCCACGCAGAAGCAAAATCCTTATTAAAGGCAGTTACGTGGTTAAAAGAAAATATTTTATCAAGCGTTTTCATAGTAACTGACTGCAAAGCGTTGGCAGACAATATAAACAAGGTAAGCACAGATTCTTCGTGGACAACGGAAAACATCTTGCAAGAAATAAGGATAATATTGGGCGATCTACCTCAAGCTAAAGTGAAATATATTAAGAGGAAGAATAACTCAGCAGCGGACTACATTGCCAAGGAGGCAAGGATTAAAAAGCTACAACACATGTCAGATAACCTGCACCAAAAAGTTCATAAATCTAGCATAAATTCTAATGTTTTTGATAAAAATGATCTTGTAAATCTTTTGTACTATATTTTCTAGTTAATATATGATCCATCAAAAAAATAAAATAAAATCATAAGGCGGGCTATTTTTTTCATTTTTAAAGAAGAATTCATTGATAAAAAAAAAGATAGAGATTATACCACTCTGAACAAGATACAAAGGAAAAGAGAAAAAAAAGGAAATATTGGTAATAGAGTACCAATATGCAAAATGATTACGCAAGACTGAAGTAAATATTATACCAATCTGACATGACTATTGAATATTTAACATTCTCAAAATCTTTGATTGCCAGAGCCCAAGTGAAGAGATAGTAAATAGTTCTATTGGCCACTGCAATTGCATTACATCTTCTGTCAGAGAAAATTCTTGAAGTTCTCTTCTTCCAAATGCTCCAGATGATGGCTACAGACAACAGATTCCAAACAACTAACATTGCTGGATGATGCTGAGATAAATGCCAAGCTTGCAGGGATGGAATGATGTCCATATGCATACAAAAAAAACCACCTCAGCTTAATAAGAAAAATGTTCAAGACTTCAGTAGCAAAAGTGAAGTATAGAAGGAGAGGAATATTAGACTCAATGTTGTTGCAGAAAACACAAGTGTCTGACACCTCAATTCCCCTACTTGGAAGTCTATTATGTGCAATAAGCCATAAGAGAAAACCAATTATGAGTGGGGATTTTAAGTTCCAAATAAAAGTAAAAATTGAGATGTTATGTATAATACCTTCTTCCAGTGAGATTTTGTCATAAAGTGATTTAACTGAAACACTCTGCTCCTGGTTAAATTCCACTGCAATTCATGTTGTAACTCTGTTGTAAATCTAAAAGATAATTCTGAAATTCTACTCTAGCTGTAGTATTAATTCTTGTTGGAGTTTGAAGATTCCAAGAATTGATGGACCATTTGAATTGCAGATTTCTGCCACTGTAAGATGCTTAGCCTTGGATAATGCATAGAGGTTAGGATAACAAGTTTTGATTCATACAACCAATTATCATCCCAAAATCTGACAGTATCACCATTGTTAACTTTGAATTTAACAAATCTCAAAACCAGAGATTTGCACTTCATTATGGCTCTCCACACTGATCTCCCATAAGTGCACTTAGGGGTTTTATAAATCCAGTGAACTTCATCATGCCCATAATTTTCAGAGACAATAGACTTCCAAAGAGCTTCATCTACAGATGCAAACCTCTAAGTCCATTTTGCTAAAAGTGGCTGATTTGTCTGTTTTAAATTTTTAATACCGAGATCACCATGCTTTTTTCTTTTGCGTAGAGCTCTCCAGATAACAAGATGTAATTTGTTTCTTCCTTTGTTATGATTCCATAAAAAGTCTCTCATTATTTTCTTTAGTTTCTTTATGAATGAATTAGGAATCTCAAATGTGACATGTAGTAAGTAGGAAGACTAGTTAGAACACTATTGATCAGAGTAATCATACCTTGTCTTGAGAGTAAAGATTTCTTCCATCCTGCAAGCCTTGCAATGAATTTATCAATAATTTTGTCCCATTTTGCAACCCCTCCACATTTGTTACCAAGAGGCAATCATAAACAAATGGTAGGAAGAACACCACTGTAACTACCAAGAATGAAGGAAAATACAATTAAATCACCATCAAAGCCAACACCAAAGATTTGACTCTTTGCAAAATTGATCTTCAGACCTGTTAACATCTCAAAGGAAAGAAGAATTAATCTCAAATTCTTAACTTACTCTACATCTAAATCAAGGAAAATAAGTGTGTCATCTGCAAATTGCAAATGACTAACCACAATGCCATCACTTTTAGTTTGAAAACCAAAAATCAATCATTCTTCTTAAGCCTACTTAATCATGAAATTTAATGCTTCACCCATTAAAAAGGAATAAAAATGGTGAAATTGGGTTACCTTCCCTAATACCCTTCTTTGCTCTTAAAGTAACCAGCTGCACTTCCACTCACAAGCACATAAAGCCTAACATATTTTACACAACATTTTATCCCACTCCTCCATTTATTACCAAACCCCATCAAGCTAAACATATCATCCAAGAAATCCCAATTAACATGATCAAAAGCCTTCTCAAAGTATACTTTACACAATAGACCTGGCTTGCCACTCCTAATTCTTGAATCAATAAGTTCGTTTGCTGTTAAAGCACCATCAATTATTTGTCTTCTCTTCACAAAAGTAGATTGTTGTTGTGAGATGATTGTAGGAAGAGTAAGTTTAAATCTTTCTGCTAGAATCTTTAAAATAATTTTATAAGCTCTATGAATAAGACTAATTGGCCTCAAGTCTTTAATCTCCTCAATATAATGTTATTAGGAATTAAATCTATAAAAGTGTTTTTCAACCTCCAATCTAGAAAGCTCTTACCTTGCAACTCTTTTAAGATGTTTAAGAAGTCAACTTTGAGAATATGCCTACATAGAGTGTTGAAACTAATGGGTAGCCATCAGGCCTAGGGGCCTTGTATTATATAAGCGATTTGATTGAAGCAACACATTCTTCCTCTTCCATGTATCTTTCAAGCCAACACTTCACCTCCTCAGAAATTTGATTGAACTGCATACCATCAACATAAACAATTCTTTGTTGTTGAGACTGGAAAATATTTTGAAACAAATCCATTATGCCATTCTTGATTTCATTCTCATCATAAGTAAGAACATCACCTGCTTGTATAGAGCCAATAAAACTTCTATTCTTCTATCATTTGCTAATCTATGGAAGTACTTTGTGTTCTTCTCAAAATCTTTGAAGTGGGTCTGCTCCTCCATTTTTCTGCTCTAATGAAAGTTAAATTACAATATTCTTTCCTTGCATTTGTTTTTTCTTCCCATTGAGTTTTAGAGAGACCATTATTATCATTCTCCGCAACATCAAAATGAGTAAAAATGTCTTCTAACTCTTTTAATCTTCTGTCCACTTCGCCATACTCCTCTTTACTCCAAATTCTCTATTTGTGTTTAAGCATTTGAAGTTTTTTGCAGAAGACAAAGCCAACATTACCTGAAAAATCAAAAGAATTCCACATATTTCTAACAAAAGTAATGAAATTAGGATTAGAGAACCAATAAACTCACAACTAAATGGCATGGACCATGCTTCACCCCTTCACAGACCAGAGCAATTGGATTGTGATCAGAACATGGACGTGCAAGAGCATGCTGAACAACTCGAGGAAAAATATTTTCCCAATCAGGACAAACCAAAATTCTATCAATCCCGCTCCTTATACTCTGAACCTGATTATTTGTCCAAGTAAAAGAAGCTCCAATCAACGACAAATCAAAGAGTTGATGCCTAGAGATAAAATTATTGAGTCTTCTCATACCCACAGTAGTTTCTCCACCAGAAGATCTTTCATGAACAAAATCTCATTAAACTCTTCTCCAATTACCCATGGATAATTGCATAAATCTCTAGTTTCCTCTATCTCCCTCTAAAAGAGTACGACTTCATCAGAACTATTATCACAAGGAGCATAAACCCATGTGAACATCCATTCAAAAGAATTGGAAATTGTCTTGCATAAAAAAGTGATAGAGTAAAGACCTATAAGAGAATCCAAAACTTGGACTTTAGAGGAATCCCAAAGGAAAAGTATTCCATTAGAGTTGTCTTGATAAGGAGAATCCAACCACAATACATCTCTTTTAACCCAACACCGCCAAGCCAACAAATCGTTACATTGTTGAACTTTTGTTTACTGTAATAGAACAATACAAGGTTTCCAATCCTTTATTTTCTTCTTCACAATGTCTCTTCTGCCAATATCATTGAATCCAAGAATGTTCCAACATATAATCTTAAAATCCATAAAATACAAAGTATACCCCAAATCCAAAACCAGCTGTTTATGGGTAGAAATCGTTTCCGCCGATTTTGGTAAATTCGGTGGGTGACAAACCCTAAACAAATGTGTTGCACGTGAGCACTTTCTAGGTTTCCAATCCTTTAATGTTTTCTTCTTCACAATGTCTCTTCTAAGAAAAGCTACCAATATGTGCCAATGGCATCATTGAATCCAAGAATGTTCCAACATATAATCTTAAAATCCATAAAATACAAAATGGCATGCCTGGCCATTAGTATACCCCAAATCCAAAACCAGCTTAACCACTTAAGTAGACTTCAAATTCTCCACGTCAAAATTCAAAAGATGGACTTTGAAGGAATCAATCATAGCATCATCAATTTCCTCTTGAGAACCATGAAAATGAATACCCAATCTCGGAAAAACGGATACCATTTGAAGAATAATTCTCTCAAAATCTCTTCTAAGGCTAGGATTCACTTTGGCTTTAAGAATACTCCATTTCTCATTTGTTTTCCAGAAAAAATCAAATCACCAATCTTGTGAAAATGTTCTAATAAATGTGTCACCGGTGATAAGTTATCCTGCCACCATGATGAGAATTATTTCAAAAGATGGAGAATTTTGAACCATATTGCATCTAATGCTCATTTGGAGGTATACTCCATTTCTCATTTGTTTTCCAGAAAAAATCAAATCACCAATCTTGTGAATTGATAAGTTATCCTGCTGATGAGAATTATTATGAGAATTTTCCATTGCATCTATCATTTGGAGTTATGGTATAGAAACAAATATTCCTCTACATCCTGTTTATTTTGAGATATTGGTATTGCCGCCGTTTAAGATGATAGAGTTAAATTTGAAGTAGAATTATTTTCCGATTCAACCTCATCTGAGTTAGTTACTGAATCAATCATATTTGTATTTAGTTTGTTCGATCCAGATAATTTTGTTGAATGAGAAGTCTTACTGGGAGGGGGGTCAAACCAAGAGAAGCTGACTCGTATGACTTAGAAAATGATGGGCCCGGATCCGAATTTGTAGAATTTAAATTCAAATTTGATTTGAAACTTACTACCGAAGACTTCCCTTTTTTTGTGACGGAAAATTTTCTGAACATATCTTTTCTACGAGAATCATGGGGATGTGGAATAGGTTGAGGTATTCGCGGCCAATCTATATTGAATGAAAGTTTCTTGACTGATTCTCCAACTGGTACATGGACCAATTTAAGTTTTGAACCCTGATTATTTTTTGAAGATTGATCAAAATCACCATTAACATATTGAGAGAATTGTACCTTGATTGGAAAATAATAATTGCCATGATGATAGAGAAAGGAAGAAGATACCCCATCAAAACTTCAAACTTTTAATCTAATTGTAGATGCATCTTCCCAATTGATAGTAGAAGAATGACCCTCTAAAAGACCTCCAAATTTGGAACTAAACTCTGAATAATTTTTTGTCCCCACAAGTTAAACAACAACCCAAAATCTCAATCCAAGAACCCCTTGAATTTATCTCCGCTAGAGAGATGAAATCTGAAGCATTCCACCAAGGTAAAAGACGAATTGACATATCATCCATGTTCGAGAAACCTTTGTGAATCATAACATCTTTGTCTTGATTTAGAGAAAATAAAAATGCATTATTAGATTCAAAAGGAAATAAATCAAAACCGGTGGCCATATTGAATCTCTTAGTTACTTCCAAACCATTTTTATTCCAAGAATCAACTTTCTTAGATGTTTCAACAATAATAGCTTGATTCCAGTTTCTTGGAATCTCTGTTGGAACTGTAGGATTGTGTTGCTGAAACGAGTGCGATTTGACAATCACTGGAAGTTTAAGAGAAACAATCTTTGAGAATCCACTAACGAACAGATTCCATCTTTGATCTCCCTCTTTAGAAGGAAAGCACATTGACTACTTAACCTTATCACAAGAAATAATAGCTCTAAAGAATTCTCCATGTTTATTTTTGTTTCTGGAAAATAATATATGCTCACTACCTCTATAAAAAATCCAATACCAACTGCCATAGAAACTCTTTTTTAGACTCATTTCTCGTAATATTCTTCATGCATATGACACCTTCAGGACTTATGGGAACTTGAATAATCTTCTTTGTGTTCCTTGTTTATTCATCAAAAAAGATTCCATTAGGTTGTTTTAACAAGAAGAAGGACTAGTACTCACAAACAATAGAGACCTCCCGCATCTGCTCATTGAGCTCTTTAGTTTTTCGCTTTTCTGAAACCGCTTTCCATCCATCAGAATTTTATTTGCTTGTAGAATCATAAGCCTTATGTTATTGACCACAAACAACTGCAACCCAACACTTCGAAGCCTGCAAAATCTTATGTCCATTCCGATCTGAATCTAATAACCCCGCTCTGCTCCATTGAGAAAATAATGTTCTCACCATTCTTGCCGCGAGAATTTTGAACGTTCTCTCTCCTCCACAGAAATACAAAAGTTTGTTAATCCCTTTACACGACGCATGCTATTTCACAGGGTTGTTGTATATATACAAGGATGCGATCCTATGCCATTTAACACTTGTTATTTTCAGTATTGGAACGACACCGACACGATATTGGTTTCTTGTGTCCAATAAGCTACTATGACACACCAACTTAAAAAACTAAATATGGGCACACTGTATAATATAGTTTTACCGTAGATATATATTATATATAAGATAGTAAACTTACCAAAATACATACATGTATATGCATGATTGATACTTATACATCAAACTTAGCAACATACGGTTAGTAATGCAACTATTTACTTTTGTTTGTGTACTCGTAATTTCTTTCTGAGGTAAGAATGGTTAGGAAAAAAATTAAGAATGGTTAGGAGAAAAAAATTTGTGTACCGAGATAAGAATGGATGGGAGAAAAAGTCTCGGGTAAAAAGATTTTGAAAGAAAAATTCGGAGAAGATAGAAAGACCGAGAGAAAAAATCTAAAGAATAGAAAAAAGTTAGGGAAGATCCATTTGTAAAGTATTTTTTCCCCTAGAATTTATGGGACTACTGGTTATTAGTCAAAGTTTATACTTAAAAATCTGAATATTAAGTAAAATTCAGATTTTTAAGAATTTCTTCTTAACACAGCCGTATTTGGCGTATTAGTGCGCATACGAGTGTCCATACGTACGGACAAGGTCCACATTTTTTATTTTGCCGTGTCATTTACATGATAATCACTTGAGGTCAATGAGATAATTAGGAATTCTAAATGGAACGGGTTTAACATTAAATTTTATTTTTTTAATTTTTTTTTTTGCGCCTGGTTATAAATATTTTAAAAAGTCAATTAATTAGGTCTTGAAAGTAAGTTTTTCGTTTTAAAATTTTTGGGTGGGTTAGCCATGGGAAGTTAGGCCCTGGTTTCGTCCATGTTTCAGGTTACTTCACATGGCTAACTTTTTTCACATAAATAACACAACATATTAGCTCTATAATCATATGTGGTTGTTATTTTACATAAGGAGCTTATTATTAGTTCTATGAATAAAAAAACAACTTACCTATAAAAATTATATGACATTATAATGGTGATGGTTGTTTTTCTTTGATCGGCAGTTAAATTGATCAAAAAGAGGAGAGGATACAAGAGGAAATGACCACCCTCAAAGAGTACAAAAAAAAAAAAAAAAAAAAAAACTAACCCTCAAAGAGTACAAAAGAAAAGAAAACTAAAAAGTAAAGAAATTACAAACAATTCCCTAGCTTACAAATAATCAAAGTACAACTTAGGCCAATTGGTCATAACATCTCTAAACTAGGAATTTAAGATCCTTAAATATTAGACACCAAGTGAAAAGCTGGTATTTTATCTTATGATGTACAACGACTTCAGTGTGAGACTTGTTATTAAAAGCTCTATCATTTCGTTCTATTCAGATTCCCCAAAGGATAGCTTCAGAAATCATACTCCAAATTTGAAATTGCTACTTATCTTGCATTCTGATGTTCCACGAAAACAACATGGTTATGAAGTCATCAAATATAGTGAATACCACTGCAACTTCTCCTTGAAATGATCCCAAATTTCAACTACAAACTCACAATGCAAGAACAAAACAGACAATTCTGAGGAACTTCAATACCCATTCTTCTTAACATGTCCCATGTTGGCAAGCTAGAATGAGCTAAAGTCTTTAAAAATAATGAAATTTTTGGAGGAAATTTCTGAGCCCAAATATATTTAAAAATATAACTAGAGTCTTGTTCTTGCACAAGAGAATCATAAGTTGACTTGATTGTAAATAAACCTTTCTTACCAATTACCCACTCAATTTCATAAGCTACATCTTTATTATAGAGACTTGACTGAGATTTCTCTGCAAATCTAAAAGCTCAGTTCTAACTACAACATTCATTCTCCTCAGTAATAAATTCCAGTTTTGCTCATCTTTAAAAAATTTCAGCAACAGTTTTGTTTTTGGCTCTAGAGACTGCATATACATTTGGATACTTCAAGCTCAGAGGGATATCAAATAGCCATTTATCTATCCAAAAGTTAATACTACTACCAGATTTAGTTACAATACATAATTCCCTTCCAAACAGATGTCCATAAGTAGTTTGGAATTTTGGAAAACCAATCCAAAGACTCAGCACCATATTTTTCAAGAATAACTTCATCACTCTCTTTTGTAGCGAACCTCCAATGCCATATAGTTAATAGAGCCTTATTCATTTTCTGCAAACTTTTAATACCTAAACCTCCAAATTGCATTGATTAGACTAATTTCATGAATCTTAATGCTCCATGTAATTGAACTTGATTAGTTCCCTTTCCACGTTAGGTTATTCTTTTGGTAGAATGCATACTTGTGTCGTTATGTAAGTGTGATAAAATCAGGAAATTTGTGGGATATTCTTGCGATCAAGGTATCTTAGGGATTTTAATAATATGAGATTAAATATCAATTCTAGTTATTAAGACGAGAACATTTTTATGAATTAAAACGAAATTCTTGACTAATATTTTCACTTGTTTGATTTGCTAGTTTACTTTTCCTTTTTTGTGTTTTAGTTTAGTTTATAGAAATTAGAAAACCTCCCTTGTTCTTTATAGGAAATCAAAATATATAACAACCCTAGACCTCTTTGTGGGAACAATCCTTTCTTAACCTTGCTTGATAATATATATTGAGTAGTGAGAAAGCAATATATTTTTGACGCGTTGCGACATACATAAAATTTTGGCGCCACTGGCGGGGAGGGAAGGGGTTGTTATTAATTTATTATTTTTTTCTTCTTATTTTCTGGTTTTTAACCTAGTTTTGAGAAATCTTGTTTCAGACACTTATTTCTCATGGACGAAGCATATTGGAATAATAATTACGGTTTTCAACAATATGACAACTGCCAACCATACCTAAGGTATAATTAAAACCGATTCATTGGCTATGATCAATATCCTACATAACCTTATGGTTATTCACACCAACAAGGATGGGAGGATAGTTATGCATATAATAATTCTTCTAGTATTCCAGATTCTACTTTCACCTTGTCAGACGAGCTTTACAGATAAATGGAATATTATATTCAAAATTTAGATGGATTACTCCAAGAGCTTCAAAAAGGTGTTTCCAACTTAAAAAGGCATCGATAAATACAAAGAGGACAAGGACAATTCTGAAAATGACCAATCTTTGGGCAGTTTAATTGATAACTGTGTAGTTAATTCAACTTTTTATCTTAATAATAATCACTCACCTATTCAAAAGGATGAGTTTGACATTAGCAAAACTAAATTCATCGAATACAAACCTTCTGTTAACTATGAAAGTGACGATGATTATGAAGATATAACGCTTGAACCAACTCATGTTGACATCCTCGAGGAGTATATAATGGAAGACGTTTATGTGTACAAACCTCATTGGTCTAAAGACGAAGAAGAGTATGATGACACAATTATACCTTACTCAAGCCTTGATCTTAACAATGATCAGGAACCTTGTTTGTGGGTAAAAATGGTTTACTAGTTTTTTGGGTAAAAGTGGTGGAGTAGGAAAGAGCTCGATGAAGCAAATCGTTTAAAACCTTAATCAAATGTACTGCACGGGAGTACTTTGAGTTCGAGAGACTAATTTCTAGGAATCTGGCATAAACCAAGATATTGGTCGTTCTAAATTCAATTTTGGTTACTGATAGACGCATTTATGTGTCTATTTTGATCTCGATTTTCTACATTGTCAGTACTCATTTTTGTATTTATATATTTGATTATTTTATATTTTGTAGGTGTTTTTGGAGAAATAAACGTTTTTGCAAAATTGACTCGAAAAGTGATGTTTGCACCCTCGGGAGAAAGTACTAAAGGCACCCCTGAAATGCGTTAAAAGCACCCAAGAGAAGTTATAAAGGCACCCATGAATTTTACTACGCGCACCCCAAAAATCACTGTTTCCGCCCCAGTTGCTAAAAGGACTCAGCTGGCGGATAAGGGGCATCCCATCTTCCTTGTTTGAAAATGATGTTTTTGTGGGAGTCTCTAAACAGGATTATCGAGACCTTAGGGTAGTTATTGAGGATTAGGGTTAGCTGCAGAATCAATACAAAGAAGTTGCAAGAATATTCACCTGCTACTGCTAAGAAGAAGCTGAAGAACATAAGACGATCAAAGTCAGTCGCTGAACCAAAAGACAATCATTAATTCCGTTGCCTATACTTTCAAACTCAATACCTTTGTAACAATTTTTCCAACAATTATTTTGAGTTCGCAACACTTCTGTTAGGGTTCCTCTGTAATAGTGGGTTCTGTAACAATTATAACTGTTACAAATTCACTGCTTTAGACTTTTAATCAACTTTTGAGCTATGAACAAATATTTTGAGGAAGTGATTAATATGAGGAGCTGAACCCCTTAGCTGAGGCGACGGAGGAAGCTATTTTTCCAACAATTATGTGGTAACAATTATTTAGTTAATTTGTGCAATTCTTTTTATGATTATTTGCATTGAATCAAAATTGAAATAATGATTTTTATTGACTTGTTGTGGTTTCACTTGATGGTGCATGCTTAGCTTAGGGCTCTTGATGTTCCATTCTTGAGATTAACAACTAGTGTTTTGAAAATCTACCATTGGCAATATTTTAGAATCACAATTTCTTTTTATTGGAGCTATATTGTCTAGAATTGCATGATAATTATTAATATTGAATCACATGAAAAATTGGAAAATAGTGGAATCTCAGCCTCAGTGTTCTCAATACTCTTTATACAAACTTTTAATTATATTTGCTACTTTTAATCTTAGAATTTAAATCTAAAATCAAATCTTTATAAGTCTGAGTGAACGACATCTTTCTTACCACTTTACAACAACTTTCAAAATCACTGAAAAAGCGGTGGTACAACAACCACACCCAATATTTCGCTTAGAAATCTGTATGGACAAATTCCAATATACTTTCTAGACAATCAACTAGACAGTCAGACTCAATCTAGACAAAAAGTATATCAAAGAGTTTATATCTCAATCTCTCAATTTGATATATACTCAAGCAAATAGAAATCTGCGAGTCTTTATCAAATACTAGAGAGATAACTTTGATGGTACTAAAGACCAATATCCAAGTCTCAATCAATTTAAATCAACAACCAAAAGGTCGGATATTCTAATTGATTGAACAACGCACAACCTGTGATATTTTAATTATATAAACAAATATAATACGGAAATAGAAATAACACAGACACCAGAATTTTGTTAACGAGGAAACCGCAAATGCAGAAAAACCCCGGGACCTAGTCCAGATTAAACACACACTGTATTAAGCCGCTAAAGACACTAGCCTACTCCAAATTAACTTCGGTCTGGACTGTAGTTGAACCCCAACCAATCTCACACTGATCCAAGGCACAATTATGCTCATACGTCTCTGATCCCAGCAGGATGCTACGTACTTGATTCCCTTAGCTGATCTCACCCACAACTAAGAGTTGCTACGACCCAAAGTCGAAGACTTTAATAAACAAATCTGTATCACACATAAAAGTCTACGATAATAGAAAAATCCGTCTCCCACGAATATACCTACGAGTTTTGTTCCGTCTTTTGATAAATCAAGGCGAACATGAACCAATCGATAACCCTAACTTATATTCCCGAAGAACAACCTAGTATTATCGATCACCTCACAATAATCTTAATCGACACAACAAAAAATGTATTGCGGAATCACAAACGATGAGAGGAATATTTTTGTGACTTCTTTTTATCTTGCCTATCGGAGATAGAAATCTCAAGCCAATTATTACAATTGTACTCATACGATAGAAACAACAAGATCAGATCACACAATTACGAGAAAGTAGTATCAGTCTGGCTTCACAATCCCAATGAAGTCTTTAAGTCGTTAACCTGGTTTAGATAAGAAAAACCCAAGGTTAAAGGAGAATCGACTCTAGCTTATACAACTAGTATCACACATAAGGTGTGGGGATTAGGTTTCCCAGTTGCTAGAGTTCTCCCTTATATAGTCTTTCAAATCAGGGTTTGCAATCAATGTTAGCTTGGTAACAAAGCATTCAATATTCACCGTTAGATGAAAACCTGATTAGATTCAAGCTAATATTTCTCAACCGTTAGATCGAAAATTTAGCTTGTTATACATATATGAAATGCACGTTTCTAGGCTTGTGTAACCGTACCCAAACATGCACATTTGTTGGTTCAACAATAGTTAACCAAAAGGTTAGCCATATGAGCAATTTCATATCAACCATATTCTTCTTCACCATAACTAGTCCAAATGACTCAAATGAACTAGTTAGAGAGTTTTTCAATTGCTTAGATCTTTATGTAACTACACAAGACACAATCGAAGCAAAAACGATTTGATTCACTCGAATCGGTTCATGAACTTTATAGCCACGGTTTGCAAAAGCATTCCTTAGTTTATTTAAACATGAGTTCAAGAACAATCGTTTTTAGATATAACCAACTCAAGTTCACGGACTGGGTTCGCATACTTAAGTTCACGGAAGGAGTTCACAAACTCCGGCAGAAATTCTCGGGTCGAGAACTTCCGCCAGTTCGCGGACTTGGCTCACGCCACCATTCCGGTTCTCTTGATCAACAAAGTTCGCAAACTTTGGTTCAAGGAATAAGGACTCATACATATATGTGTTTCCACAACAATGCTTATATCCTACCATGGTTATGTAATCTAAACTCTCATTTCAATCATTGAAACATTCTCAGAGGACGTTATAGAATTGTTATTTCACAAACCATTTTTCGTCAGAGCAATTTTCAAAGTGATTGAAACATAACATGACTTTCGTCATTAGGTAAATATGAATTTGGCTAAAGTGAAAGCTTACCAACATATATTTCGAGAAATAGATAGGCGAGATAAACTCGGCTCGAAATACCAAATGTGTATAATCTTAGTCTATATAACAAAACGACTTTTGTCTCAAGATAGGAGATAAATAGACTTTTGAGTGATAGA
The DNA here is from genome assembly GCA_023531295.1 of Papaver armeniacum. Taxonomy (NCBI): domain Eukaryota; kingdom Viridiplantae; phylum Streptophyta; class Magnoliopsida; order Ranunculales; family Papaveraceae; genus Papaver; species Papaver armeniacum. The sequence goes on along the minus strand of JAJJWW010004014.1, from coordinate 39,790 downwards.
TAAGTTCAAGTCTCCACATACCTTTTAGTTGATGAAGTTCCACTGGTTCCTTGAGTAGTCTTCGTCTTGTATGATGATTGCCATGGAGTTCTTGAGCTCAACTACACTTTCTATCCTAGTCCGAGACCTTAGCTATAGTAGGCTAGAAATCAAGACTTATAGTTTTGATCACTAATATTGACAAACATGCTTGAGATAGCAACGTATGCGAGTTCGACCGAGCAATGCTCTAACAATCTCCCCCTTTGTGAATTTTAGTTTTTTTTTTTTTTTTGATAAGTCAAAAAATGTATTGATCAAAAAATTATTTACAAGATAGTTTATGAGAAAAGAGGTTAAAGCAACCCCAAAAACTCAAAAAACTATTTAAAACGATAATAAATTACATTTGGGAACTCAATAGAACTCAAAAAGACTGGGCGACCAGTTATATGTAAACCCACTCCCTCCTCTAACAAACATCCTCGTTTAGCCATGCCATCTGCTGCAAAGTTTGCTTCACGATTTGTCAATTTTAGTGACAAAACTATCAATACATATGGAATACAAAAAATAAAAAATAAATTAACTTTTGTAGCTCCTATATTCACAAGTGGCTTGTAGAACCACTAAAAATGAATATAATTGGTCCTGAAACAAAATTATGAACTCGATTGTTACTTCCATAAATTAATAATAATCTAAGGATAAAATTCAATTGTCATTCCCCTAATATTTTCACGGGTCGTCCAATCATTCAAGATTCCAAAGACATATTTGATTGTTTGAATTATTAAATTTATATAAATACAACAAAGGAACCTAATTTTTTTTGGGTAGGATCGGTTGACATGGATAGGGTGACACAATTTTGACAATTTAGCGCCATTTTTTTTATCGAACCCAGCCGACAATGAATTTGAAGCTAATTTCTTGGTGACATGTTCTTCTAAGGCCGGTTCCTATGGTGAGATGTATAAAAGTTGTTTCATGGCAAACTAGTTTCCTCACTATGGTAAAACTGACAAATTTTATTAAAGTAGTATATTTTATTGTGTTTTGTGGGACCCTTATCAATAAAAAATTTAGTTGTTTGTGTTTGGTGGGATATTTATTAAATTTTAAGGATTATATAGTATTTTGTGGGACCCTTGTATAATAAAAATCTGTTATAATAACTAAAAAGTAGGAGAGAAGAAGTAAAACAAAAATAAAAAAATTTACCTAGCGGTGGAGACTACACTGAACGGTCGAGACTCGACCGCTCGGTGGAAACTTGACCTGGTTTGCTTGTTTGCCAGCTCCATAGTGGGTGCAAAACTGGCAAACTGGCCAGTTTGCCATGCCTATAGGAACTGGCCTAATAAGTCTTTACACTCCGACCAAAAATGAGACCATTCCGATATGTATAAGACCACCATCTATCATTTTGAATATGAACCGTTGAAGATTAACGGTTGATGATAGGTGTAGAATACAACGTATTTACTATATAGAGTTTATGCTTTCTTTCTATTTTCTTCCAATTATGTACTTTACGCGTGTTTTTGAGTTATTAGGTGTTTTGGAGTCGCACGGAGGAAAAGAAGGAGAAACTACTCGTTTAGAGCAAAAAGGCCAGTTCAAGTGCTTTGCTATTGAGAGCCGAGCCTAGCCCGGAATAGGAGGCGAACACCGCAGCCTAGTCTAGAGAAGCATGGAGCAAAGAACTTTGGTTACCCCTTATCCTACCAGATGGGGTGGATAAATCCAGGTTCCTAACATAATACCTAGAATTCGTAGAAGGAATTTATTTCCTCTTCTTCATCGATTCTCGTACGTGAGGGAAGCACCTCGAGTATTGAAATCGAGAGGGAGAGATTCGAGAAGAACGAGAAATTGCAAGGCTTGTAAAACTCAAATTAATGAAGCTCGGGGAGAGTGAAATCGATAGAAAGAAGGTTAAGCTCAAGCTTCAGCTGGTGGAAACGGAAGATGAAGAAGAATTGATAGAGTTGCCGAGTGTGATGGGTGTTTGAATCTGAGGAGTGAAGAAGAGTCGCCACAGATCGATTCTGGGTTCTCAAAGATGAGATCGATGATGCCGGGTAATCAATTAGAGTTCAAATGGAATGAGTGTTGTTGCGGTAGATCGAAACACGAGAGAAATCGATGCTTTTAATCGATTCAAAGAAGAGCGATTGGGTTTGAGAAGGAATTGCTCGATCCGGTGATGAAAGCGAACTTGAGGGTCTGGTGATAAACAAAGATGGGTTTGAAGGAAAATGAATGGGGATCGATTTGAGATTCAATTTTAACAGCAACAACATATTAAGATTGGGTTGTGGTTGAATGTGTCTAAAACATTGTTGTGGTGACAATGAAGCTCAAATGTATGAAATGGGATGATGGAATTACTACCGATTGAAAGAGCCGAAATCAGTGGTAATGGATGTTTCGGTGCAGAGTGGGAGGCGATAGCGACTGTGTCTTGCTCGGGCTGGTTTTTGAGATGAAGCAATGGCCATGGAACTGGAATTGGGTATATCTTTGTTATGATGGCGGTATATGCGGGGCGCAACGAGAGATGGCTAGTGTGTTGTTGTGTTTGAGCTACACTTGTTAGGAAGTGGTGGACAAGCGAACAGGGAAGGAGTGAAACTAAAGATTATGTGAAGCTCAGGAAGACACTTGGATGGGCCGGTGCACGAAGAAAAGCTAGTCATGATGAAATGTGTTGAATGGGTGTAGGTCGGGATTACATTGTTGGTTATAGTGTTTGCTTGAACCGGAGTGGTTCAGGTGGAGCTGGTGAAGAGTGGCTCATGGCGGTGAAGCCAAAGCAACAGCAATGACATTGCAAGATGGAGCTGGTTGCGGGTCTTGAGAGTTGGTGGTGCTGCGGTTTCCGGTGGTAAGCCAACGGGTTGGAGAAGCAATGGCTCAAGGTGGAACTGTCTCAGCAAGGGTCTGGTCTTTGTTATGAGTCTGGTGTAGGTTGATTGCGGGGTCTCTAGGGTGGAGATGTGAAGATAGATGTATGCTTAGGTGATTTGAGAAGATGGGCTGGCCCGATGAGTGAGTTCTGGTGATGAAACTATGGCATGAGAATGATGTGAGCCTCGGGAAGGCGATGATTGCTAAAGTGTCGGGATCTTTGTGTGGTGCAATGTGGTAGTGTGTGCCGAGAGCTGCAAGGGCTAAGTCTTGAGATAAGCAAGATGCACGTGCGGGTGGGGAATAAGCGAAATTGGAGGAGGTTATGGCTGTGGGGATGAGAGGTTGTGCACCGAATGCACAAGTTGGTGCTTAGAGCTGCAAATGGTAGCCCCGAATGTGGAGTTAATGGCAGGCGAAGCTCGAGTTTGAGTCTGCAGCTGAGTATAGTAAGAGCAACAGAGCAGTTGGTTGAGTTGCAGTAGAGATGGCTCAACTGAAGCCTTGAGCTGGTGATTGTGATGGTTTTGTGGCTTGTTAGATGTAATGGGCAGCCAGGGCCATGATGGCTGGCAATGAGATAATGACAATGATGGTGCATCAGTGGCTTGTTCTCAAAATGGCTCCAAAATGGTTTTGGCGACAACAATTGACTCAGCGACTGGCTGGACTTAATAATTTTTGACCCTGTCGACTTGAGTTGACTCACCGATCCGACTCGGTTCGTTCGACCCGTTGACCGACCCGATCCGACCGGTGGACCCGTGATCGGGCGGACTTTGCCCGGTCACGGAGCCGATTCCGGCGACTTTTTCCGTGGATTTCCGGCCACAATCCTGAACTTAGAGCGACCGATTTTGGGGCATATATTTTCACATGGGTTTCTCACACATGGTTCATGGGCTTGGTGGACTTTTTGGTGATGGACTTTGAAGACCTAATTTTGGAAAGTGTGAAGGCTATAAGAAGAAGGAGTTTCTATTCTTTTATCACGTATTTTTTTCTGGAGTTTTGGAGGAGAGCGATTCTACTAGGTTTGCTTCCATTTTATTTTACATGTTCTTCATCTTATTTTTGATAATAATTATGTTGAATCAAAATACTATGAGTAACTAAATACCTATTATTGGTTATGGGATAATAAGTGGATTTCACAAATAAGATTTGATTCAATGTATTAGTTTTGTCTCGGTAATTTATTGATTATGATTCATGGTTTATAATGTTTATGATTTGATAGTTTGTTTGGTTGAGTCCCAATCAATCCGATCTACTTTCATATCTAGAGCTATATTAGGGCTTTGTCTGAAAACGTTGTCTATCCCCGATTTTGAGTAGCATAAATGTGGGTAGTGCTTGTAGTGATATATCCTACTAGTCACATATGAATCGTAACTTGGGTTAAATCGAATTAGTGCTTTTACACATTTTGGTTGCCTTGATTAGTCTTTTTCAGAAAACTTATTGCTTTTAGGGAGTTAAACTTAATTGTGCTTTTACACTTTAGGTTGCTTTCTAGAAAGAATTCACATATGCATCTTTTAATGTGGTTGTGATGAAATCGGGGAATTAGCGGGATACTCTTGCGATCAAGGTATCCTAGGACTTTTAGTAAATGAGAGATTAAAATTTCAATTCTAGTCATTGTTGATAATTCGAGTTTGTGAATGAAACTATCCGTGACCAATACTTTCTCCTTATTGATAAATTTTATTATTGCTTTGCTTTCAATTTATTTTTATTGCTTTGAAACATCAACATCCCCCCTTGGTTACTAAGAAACGAAAATTTGCATAACAACATAAGCCTCTCTGTGGATACGAACTCTTTCTTATTGCATACTACTTTATTTTAGTGAAGCAAGAAAGTGAAATTATTTTTGACCGGGTGACAATAGATCAAATTTTGGCGCCGTTGTCCGGGAGGCATACGGCTTGTTATTAAGTTTTTAGTTTCTTTTTACAATTTTTGCTTTTATACTTGCTTTTCGTTTATTGTCTTGTTTCTCACTTGTTTTGAGAATTGTTTTTCAGGTACTAATCCCTGGCTTCCAAAGATTGGAATTACCAAAGGTGCGGGATAGCTACTCGGAGGCACAATACTCCAACCAAGGCAAGACACAACGGAAGAACAAGTCTTGGAAGTAGAACACGAAGCTCTTCATCGAGAAGAGGAGGAAGAGGTTCCATTCGTAGGAGAACCACTAATTGAAGAGGAAGAAGCAATGGGTGACAATGCGAACCGTACACTCAAGGATTTGGCTTCACATAGGCTTGATGCACAACAATGGTGTATCCAAACAAACTCAACTTTCGAGATCAAGCCGGGGTTGCTTAGAGAGTTGCCAAAGTTTCATGGTATGGCGAATGAGGACCCAAACAAGCATCTCATGGAGTTCTATACCATTGTCAAGGCTATGCTTCCAGTGAGACTAAAGTCAATGGTGCAATGATGAAAAGTTTTTCCATTTTCTATGGTGGACGACGCTAAGGATTGGTTGTATTGTTTGCCACACAGGAGTGTCACTACATGGAACGGTTTGAAGAAAATCTTTCTAGAGAGGTATTTTCTGCGTCTAAGGCCACTCAAATTCGAAAGAGATTTGTGGAATAAAGCGACATGTTGGAGAATCATTGTATGAATGTTGGGAGAGGTACAAGAGATTGGTGGCAAGCTGTCCACACCATCAAGTTAGTGATGCTATGATAATCCAGTACTTCTCACGAAGGTCTCCAATCAAGTGATAGATATCTTCTAGACAGCTGCGGGTGGTGGTGCACTAGTGAACAAGACGGTGGCCCAAGCTGCGAGTTGATTGAAAGCATGGCTGCGAACTCGCAACAATTCTACACAAGAGGTGAACCAATGGTAAGGCAGGTGCATGAAGTTAACGATTCATTAGCATCACACCCGTGAGCAAAGGATGGATAACATGGAGCACATGATGCAAAGGATGGCTGCGGTTATTTTACCTTCACATGGTGAAGGGTTGGAGCAAGCTAATGCGGTCTTTCCAAATCAACAAAAACGGTATGATCCGTACTCAAACACGTACAATCCGGGATGGAGAGATCATCCCAACTTTAGCTATGCCAACAATCAAGGTGCGGTTTCACAACCTACTTTCAACCGTCAAGCGGGTTTCAACCACAACAACAACCATTTCAGCAACAACAACAACCAATGCAAAACCAAGGTTCGACATCGATGAAAAGCTTAAAGCAATGATGCAAGGTATTTCGACCATGTTCAAAGAAAGCCAACAAGAAACTAAGAGTGCTATCAAGGATTTGCAGACTCAGTGGCTTCCATGGCGATTGATATCAACAATTTGAAGGCACAAAATAGTGGGAGACTTAGTCTCAACCTATCAACCCAAGAGAGAATGTTAGTGCTATTACATTGAGAAGCGGTACACAACTTGTGCAACCTGAAATTGTTGATGTGGGTGATATGGAGGCCCAAAAGGAACCTGTTTTGGAGGAAAAGAATCTTTGATTTTCCCCAAACTTACTCGAGGTACCTAATTCCCCAACTCTAAAACTCTATTTCTACTTATGTTCCTCCTATGCCTTTTCCTCGCAGATTTGCAAGTTCTAAGAAGGAGGAATTAGAAAGGAGATTTTAGATATCTTCAAGAAGCTTCATGTAAACATTCCACTCATTGATGTTATCAAGCAAGTTCCCAAATATGCGAAGGTTTTGAAGGACTTGTGTACCAAGAAGAAAAAGCTAACCGGTAATGAGGTTATGAGTGTGGGGAAAACGCTTCGGCGGTCTTGCAAAAGAAACTCCCACCCAAATGCAAGGATCGGGTAGTTTCACTATACAAGTAGAGATTGGTAACACAAAGATTGGTAAGGCTATGCTTGACTTAGGAGCATCCTGTGAATATCATGCCGGATCTATTTATAAGTCTTTAAAGTTGGGTCCCTTGAAACCAACTAATATTGTGCTTGAACTTGCGGATCGTTTCAATGTCTACCCTAGGGGTATTATTGAGGATGTCCTTGTGCGGGGTGAACCAACTAGTTTTTTCCACTGATTTTGTGTTCTAGAAATGGATGATGGTTCGGATGTATCCATACCCTTGCTTGGGAGACCTTTCATGAAGACTCGCTAAACCGTCATTGATGTGGACGCAGGGAATACTCACTATGAAGTTTGATGAGGAGATAATTCGCTTCAACATGTTTGAAGTCATGCGGTATCCAAGTGATGTTCATTCGGGTGTCCATAGCGTATGGGACCCTAGCTAAGGCTTTGCAAGCAAGGAGATAGTGGTGACGACTTTAAACCAAGCGCTAATTGGGAGGCAACCCAAAGGATGAGTATTTCTTGTCTTGTATTTATTTATTTTCTTGTTTTTTTTAGTTTTTCTTGTTTTGCTTTTACTTTGTTTTTTGCTGATTTCTTATTAGGATTTCCCACCTTGACTTACTTTGGGATGATTCAATTTTACATTGAGGACAATGTAAAGTTTAAGTGTGGGGGAGTGGTTTATGTTGTAAGTTTTTGCAATTTTTCAACTTTTTGTGAACTAGTGAATAAAAAACTCCAACTTGTAGTTCTTTAGAGTCACATAGTATACATGTCGCTAAGATTACATCGAGAATCTCACACTAGTGACTTGAACTTAGAGATGACAGAGAACATGATCGGGTTTCTTAATTGTATGAGAGTTAAAGTTGGATTTAACCATGCCAAAGTGGCAAATAAGGTGCGAAATTTGAATTCGGTATTAGAAACGGTGATCCCTTATAGTGGAGACTACCCATGTTACATAATGTGAGGCACCAACCTTCAATTCTTTGTACTGTCTAAATTTGTGCTTTTAGAGTGTGTGTCACCGTACGTAAATTCCGGGGAGAATGGTGAGCTGTCCAATTTCCCACCATAGAAGCACTATTTTGATCTCTTGAGTGCTATTTTTATCAACCATGTTGGTGACATCGAATTGCTAACTTACATTCCACTTGTGATCTTGTTCGCGAGTTAGCACCATCCACCTTATCTCTCTCTACACCAACAGTAGTCCATAGAAACACCATCATCATCAACAAGAGGAGCATCACAAATTCGAAGGAAAGTTGAACACGTTCGAGGTTTACAAACAATGGTATAAAATGGGCAGATTTGATTTGAGTAAAGCAACAAAACAGGGAGCATAATTTTTATAAGTTGGAGACTAATATACAAGAGCGGAAATTATTAAGGATGAGAATTCGAGAAGTTATGATATCAAGACATATAAGTTGTGAAGATTCAAGCGGTAAAGTACTTACACCATGGCATTGTACTTACATTTTTATTTATTTTTTTATTTTATTTGTATTTTACTTTCTCTTGTCTCAAAAAAAAAAAAAAAAAAAAAAAAAAAAAAAAAAAAAAAAAAGAGACAAGAGAAAAATGTTTTTATTTTGTTTTGTTATTCAAAAAAAAAAAAAAAAAAAAAAAAAAAAAAAAAAAGAAAAAAAGAAAAAAAAAAAAAAAAAAAAAAAAAAAAAAAAGAAAAAAAAAAATTTGGATTGTATAGTTTGTTTTTATTTTTTCAATAAAGCATATGGAAAGAAGGAATATCTATAATGAAGTTTCAAGCGACAAGGAATTTGAGGAAAGAGTCATATTGTCAAGATTCTACGAGTTCAAGAGTTATCATCAAGAGTTGAAGACCAAGATTTAAGATGAAGACACCGATAGAAGACCGAAGACGTTTCTATGGATCTTGTGAGAGTGGTGCTAGCTACTTGCCGAACGGATAACGAGGTAAGTAAGCATATTCCCACCTTCGTTAAATGGTTGATTTCCTTTCGAAGAGATCGTCGAGAGAAATGGGTTTTCAAAAATATATAAAAGATGTGGGTTTTCAAAACTTTCGGAGGGTTAAGCCTTCCTATGGCATTCAACGTGTCGCAGGATTCTCTCTTCATTCCAACCTGGACACATGTGTGACCCATAAAGAGCATTTTATTATTGAGAGCAATATCATAAAACCCTTTCTTGTGAGGCGAGTCGAGACTTTTGATCACTCCAGAACCCGAATTTTAGTCGAGAAGGGATGGTTACTTCTCTCTCAACTTTTAAGAATGAGATTGTGTTCATTTTTGTGTCTAACTTCTTATGACTAGTGTGCGGAATCTCTATGTCTTCTTAGCGCGTTGGATACTATCATTACGGAGAACTAGTAAGTTGGAAAAATAGGTTTTGTGGGTATATCTCTAGTAAACCCTCACGAGACTATAACTCGTCCACTAGGGACACCTAGGGGTTTAAAGGCTTGTTATTTATGCTAAAATTAACCGTAGCCTCGACGTCACGGAGTTGTTGTATTTTATTGTTTTGTTTGATTTGCTAGAGGACTAGCAAAGTCTAAGTGTGGGGGAATCTGATAGGTGTAGAATACACCGTATTTACTATATAGAGTTTATGCTTTCTTTGCTATTTTTCTTCTGAATTATGTACTTTACGCGTGTTTTTGAGTTATTAGGTGTTTTGGAGTCGCACGGAGGAAAAGAAGGAGAAACTACTCGTTTAGAGCAAAAAAGGCCGGTTCAAGTGCACTTCTTATTGAGAGCCGAGCCTAGCCGGCAATAGGAGGCGAACACCGCGGCTTAGTCTAGAAAGCATGGGAGCAAAGAACTTTGGTTACCCCTTATCCTACCGTGATGGGGTGGATAAATCCAGGTTCTAACATAATACCTAGAATTCGAGAGAAGGAATTTATTTCCTCTTCTTCATCGATTCTCGAAATGTGAGAGGGAAGCACACGAGTATTGAAATCGAGAGGGAGAGATTCGATAAGAACAGAGAAATTATGCTGCTGTAAACCAAATTAATGAAGCTCGGGGAGAGTGAAATCGATAGAAAGAAGGTTAAGCTCAAGCTTCGGTGGTGGAAACGGAAGATGAAGAAGAATTGATAGAGTTGCTTAGAATAACGATGGGTGTTTGAATCGAGGAGTGAAGAAGAGTCGCCACGCGGATCGATTGGTTCTCAAAGATGAGATCGATGATGCCTTGGTAATCAATTAGAGTTCAAATGGAATGAGTGTTGTTGCGGTAGATCGAAACACGAGAGAAATCGATCTTTGCAATCGATTCAAAGAAGAGCAGATTGGGTTTGAGAAGGAATTGCTCGATCTGTGATGAGCGAACTTGAGGGTCTGGTGATAAACAAAGATGGGTTTGAAGGAAAATGAATGGGGATCGATTTGAGATTCAATTTTAACAGCAACAACATATTAAGATTGGGTTGTGGTTGAATGTGTCTAGCTGTTGTTGTGGTGACAATGAAGCTCAAATGTATGAAATGGGATGATGGAATTACAGCTGGGATTGAAAGAGCTGAACCAGCTGGTAATGGATGTTTCTGGTGCACTGAGTGGGAGCTGATAGCAGGCCTGTGCTGTGCTGGTAACTGGGTTTTGAGATGAAGCAATGGCCATGGAACTGGAATTGGGTATATATTTTGTTATGATGGCAGCTGTTGCAGGCGCAACAGAGATGGCTAGTGTGTTGTTGTGTTTGAGCTACAGTTGTTAGGAAGTGGTGGACAAGCAGAACAGGGAAGGAGTGAAACTAAAGATTATGTGAAGCTCAGGGAAGACACTTGGATGGACTGGTGCAATGAAGAAAAGCTAGTCATGATGAAATGTGTTGAATGGGTCTGCAGGCGGTTAGGTTCATTGTTAGTTATAGTGCTCTTGAAGCGAGTGGTTCAGTGAGCTGGTGAAGAGTGGCTCTGTTGGCGGTGAAGCCAAAGCAGCCAGGCAATGACATTGCAAGATGGAGCTGGTTGCAGGTCTTGAGGAGTTGGTGGTGCTCTGCAGTTTCCAGTGGTAAGCCAACTGAGTTGGAGAAGCAATGGCTCAAGGTGGAACTGGCAGTCCGCAAGGGTCCGTCTTTTGTATGAGGTCAGTGTAGGTTGATTGCAGGGTCTCTAGGGTGGAGATGTGAAGATAGATGTATGCTTAGGTGATTTGAGAAGATGGCTGGCCTGATGAGTGAGTTTACAGGCTGATGAAACTATGGCATGAGAATGATGTTAGCCTCAGAAGCTGATGATTGCTAAAGTGTCAGGATGCTGTGTGGTGCAATGTGGTAGTGTGTGCGAGAGAGCCTGCAAGGGCTAAGTCTTGAGATAAGCAAGATGCATTGCAGGTGGGGAATAATCGAAATTGGAGGAGGTTATGGTCATGGATGAGAGGTTGTGCACCGAATATGACAGTTGGTGCTTAGAGTCATAAATGGTAGCCCCAGATGTGGAGTTAATGGCGGTGAAGCTCGAGTTTGAGTCTCAATGAGTATAGTAAGAGCAACTGGAGCGATTGGTTGAGTTGCAGTAGAGATGGCTCAACTGAAGCCTTGAGCTGGTGATTGTGATGGTTTTGTGGCTTGTTAGATGTAATGGGCAGCCAGGGCCATGATGGCTGGCAATGAGATAATGACAATGATGGTGCATCAGTGGCTTGTTACGCAAATGGCCTGCAAAATGGTTTTGGCGACAACAATTGAAAGCTCATCGACCGGTCTAACTCAGACCTGACTGATTTTGACCCGGTCTGACTTGAGTTGACTCACCCGATCCTGACTCGGTTCGTTCTGACCCGTTGACCCGACCGATCCGACCCGTTGACCCGGTGACCGGGCGGACTTTGCCGGTCACCGGAGCCGATTTCCGGCGACTTTCCGGCCGATTTCCGGCCACAATCCCAGACTTCCGTCGACCGATTTTGGGGCATATATTTTCACATGGGTTTCTCACACATGGTTCATGGGCTTGGTGGACTTTTTGGTGATGGACTTTGAAGACCTAATTTTGGAAAGTGTGAAGGCTATAAGAAGAAGGAGTTTCTATTCTTTTATTATCACGTATTTTTCTACTTGGAGTTTTGGAGGAGAGCGATTCTACTAGGGTTTGCTTCCATTTTATTTTACATGTTCTTCATCTTATTTTTGATAATAATTATGTTGAATCAAAATACTATGAGTAACTAAATACCTATTATTGGTTATGGGATAATAAGTGGATTTCACAAATAAGATTTGATTCAATGTATTAGTTTTGTCTCGGAATTTATTGATTATGATTCATGGTTTATAATGTTTATGATTTGATAGTTTGTTTGGTTGAGTCCGAATCAATCCGATCTACTTTCATATCTAGAGCTATATTAGGGCTTTCAATACGAAAACGTTGTCTATCCCCGATTTTGAGTAGCATAAATGTGGGTAGTGCTTGTAGTGATATATCCTACTAGTCACATATGAATCGTAACTTGGGTTAAATCGAATTAGTGCTTTTACACATTTTGGTTGCCTTGATTAGTCTTTTTCCGGAAAACTTATTGCTTTTAGGGAGTTAAACTTAATTGTGCTTTTACACTTTAGGTTGCTTTCTAGAAAGAATTCACATATGCATCTTTTAATGTGGTTGTGATGAAATCGGGGGAATTAGCGGGATACTCTTGCGATCAAGGTATCCTAGGACTTTTAGTAAATGAGAGATTAAAATTTCAATTCTAGTCATTGTTGATAATTCGAGTTTGTGAATGAAACTATCCAGTGACCAATACTTTCTCCTTATTGATAAATTTTATTATTGCTTTGCTTTCAATTTATTTTTATTGCTTTGAAACATCAACATCCCCCCTTGGTTACTAAGAAACTGAAAATTTGCATAACAACATAAGCCTCTCTGTGGATACGAACTCTTTCTTATTGCATACTACTTTATTTTAGTGAAGCAAGAAAGTGAAATTATTTTTGACCGGGTGACAACCGATCATTGACGATAAAATTGGTGGATGGTGAAGTTTCGTATGTCGGAATACTCTCCTTTTTAGTAGGAATATACAGTTTTATATGAAGAACACGTCACCAAAATCTTAACTTCAAACTCATCGTCGTTAAGATTTTTTAGAAAAAAAAAATACCATTATATCATGATAATGTCATTTTAACCATGTCATCGGATCCTTTCCCATTTTTGAATTACTAAACAGTTTTATATAAATACAACAGGGAACCCACTCTTATACTGGTATGTTACTATCAGTCTATCATAAACTATTCTCTATATTGAATCTGATCATCCGCGCTCAGCCGTTTGAACAACCCGCACAAAATATTAATTGGAATCATACGAGTGACAGATGTGATATATGAACGAGCTTGTCCTCCGTAGCCAACCACAACTTGACTGATTCTCAAATCAATGTGAGATCAACTAAAATGAACACAGTACAACATTTGCAACAACTACGAAGAGAAAAAGAGGAATATGACTTGAACAGCTCCACATATTAAGTTCGAAAGAACAGTCCAATATGCTCTACCAACCCACAGTATTATGTAAAAACTCACATTGTACGAGAATGGCCGAAAATGCGCAAAACATGGTTCTGTTTGATGTAGCTAGATTGGCTACTTCAAATTTGATTATTGATGCTTCTAGGTCAATGAGGAGGCTCAAAATCCCACACTTGTAGAATTTATAAAGGGATACAAAAATTTAAGGGGATAGGAATTACCAATTCATATAAAACAAATTAATTTTGTCTATTAGATCTCTGATTGGTATTAGCCATGTTATTATCATGTAAACGTGAATACTACCGATTATATATTTTATAGCACTTCAAGAATTCTTTTAGTTGGTAAAGGTTTATGTATTATATTAAAAGAGCCTGGTTGGGGGTAAGGTGGAGCCAGCACATTGTAAGGGTAGGTAATTGTGCATCCTGCTGGGCTGGCTGCCAAGCCTTTTTCTTTTTGGTTTGTATAATGGGCTCCAAATCCTATCTTTGATACTTGCCTATCCTAAAATTCTGACAAGTTTTTTTTGGGGCATCCAAATCAAACGAACCATCATTTGGGGCATACAATAAAATTTTGGGGCATACATAATAAGACAAAAATCAGGTTGGAAATAGTGTTTCTAGGGTATCCCTTATCCAATCTTTTTTCATAATTGCAAAAATACCCCTGAATGATTAGTAGTTAATTAGTGTTAACTTAAATGATTAGTTGTTAATGATTGGAGTTAGGATTAGAGTTTAATTTAGGATAATAATTTTCTTTTTAAATAGAGTGAGTGAGTGAGTAGAAAAAAGAAGAAGAAGAAGAGGAGGAAGTAGAAAAAAGAAAACTTTTTTTTTCTTTGAGATTTTTGTGATTGTTGATAGATGTGTGATCCAAATTCGAGTGAGGAAGGTGAATCTTCATCACGTAAACCTAAGAAAATACATATCAATTACGATGGAGATCCGGAGATGGTTTATTTGTTGGATTATGAAAATGATTTTACCCAAACTCAATCTCAAACTCAACTTTTTTCTCAAGCTCAAGATGATGACTTTTTGGAGCCAAATCCCGAAGATGAGTACATGGATGAGGAACCCAATGCTAATAATACATAGGTATGGTTGTAGACGTTGTTTAATGTCCGTTTTGTAGCTTGAATTCACCAAAAGTTTTGATTTTTGTATGTAGTTAAGTAGAATGAGTTAGGTTCCCGTGAGATAATTTGTATGCGAACCTTGATAAATAAAACGAGTTCGGCTTATAATTTTAGTCCCAAATAAGCCGAACGCATATATGACAAGTAGTTCGGCTTTTCAAGTCAAATACGAATGAGCCGAACTTTAAAGATCGACTTTCAAATAGTATTGCGAATGAGCCGAACCTAACCCCAAACGATAGTGAAGTCTACTAATGGAGAACATTAAGTTCCAAATTAAAGTCATTCAAATCAATGATATATTATCGTCATCTTTAAGAGAATGAAAATATGAAAACAACGCAAAAAGAATGAGGCCATTCCGACATCGGACGAAGAAGTTATGGCCAAAATAAAATCTAAAAACTTGAGTGTACAAGAGATAAGTTCGGTGATAACTCATCATCACGAGTTAGCCGAACACTGGAGCCTAAAAATCAATACTTTCGAAGTGTTTACGGAGATAAGTTCGGCTTAAAAGTAATCTAATCGAGTCAGTAGGAACCTGACAACCACACTGTAAATTTCACTTGTCGAGGTTCCTACTGGGAAAGGTTGGCAAGGTATTAGCCGAACCTGACACTGTTTTGGGACATGTTTGGACGCAAAATTGACTTTTATCTCAAGGAGACACGGTTTCGGAAGGATTCTAAAGCCTAACTTTGAGAACTCTATATAAGAAAATCCTTAAGAAGAGATCTTTCAATCATTATCATCTCTTTACACCACATTTTATCATTCATATTATCTTCCACATCATAAAAAATACATCCAAAGCTCTAAAACGACATGCATCAATTTTGAGAAGAAAAATCAAGTTAGAGGTTCGCGATCACCACCATATTCATCATCCCCTCCTCCCCCTCCACCACAATCTTCATCATAACCTCATACTACACCCTTATTTTCATCATTATCATCCTCTTGTTCTACATGCAAACATCTGCCCTGCATGCAAGTTTTTGGTGCCACCACCTCGAGGTTTGGGAGTTTTTGAATTAGAAGTAGTCACTTCCATTGTTTTCCTTTTAATCTTCTCTTTGAATTTTCCCTAATGGGTGCTAAAAAAAATTTATACACCTTAATTAATTTTCCAAAATAAATAAATATAACTCTACTAAACAATGTGATAAGTCACCTATAAATGGACAAGTTTATAGGAAGCTATTAGCCATACACAGAGTCAAGTTCGGCACATTCGATATTTATCGAGTGAGCCGAACAGTGTAAGATGGATTATTAAGTAATCGTATCCAAGTTCGGCTGATTAGCATAAAAAACAATTATAAGCCGAACACTCAGGTTCGGCTCATTCGATATTCAAAACATTACATGTTTTCAGCCGAACTGTTCTTCGTCTGTACGAAAAAAATTAAGTTCGACTGCTAAATTTGAGCCGAACACTACTCTGGAATTACCAAAACCTAGAGGAATCATCGATTACATGTCATGAAATCAACGAAATACGAAAAACCAAGCAATGGGTTTGTGGGAAATACCTTTCTATGTGCAATTTTATAGAATCGGGGTCTATTTCTCGTTCTCCAACACCAATCAATCCACTATCCTAATCATCTCCATCTTTTCCAAAAACCCTAGATTGAGATCTTTGCGGAAGGGGAACACCAGGATTCGGCACCGTATTTCTAGGTCATCGCCTAACACGAGGTGCTAAATATGGGTTTAATCAATAAATGAATCAAAAAATCAGACTTTGAGAGGGAGTTCGGTTCTGTTTTTTGGAGAAGAAGGGGGGAGGAGAATGAGTTTTTGATTTTGAAAATTTTCATTTTTTTTTTAAAAATAATTAATTAACGGTTAATTAATGGGTAACCGTTGATTAGTGGGGGTAGTTAATTAGGGGATGGGTTAATTAGTGGGAGAGTTTTGAGGATTAGAATTTAATTTAGTGGAAGGGCATTAATGTAATTTAAACTATGCAGGGGTATTATAGTAACTTAAGCATCATTAAGACACCCCTTATAATCTATCATTGGATGGAATAATAAGTCTGTATGCCCCAAAATTTTCCTGTATGCCCCAAATGATGGTTCTCTTTTTGCCCACTCATAGCTATATTCCTGGCCCCACCCCTGGTTGGTGGGCATGATAAAAATGAGCAGACAATTATGAATTTTCATCAACATTTTAACGGGACAAAAAATAACTTGATTAGAGATATACCATAAACAGGGACGGTATTAGGGGGTGGCTTACCCAGTCTGAAGCCCACCCCAAAAGATGTTTTGTTAGTGTAATTTTTAACATTTGTAAAATTTAGCCCAGGTGTAAATTTTAATTAGCCCATTAATTGTTAAGATATGATTCTGCGTGGAAGAAATCAGAAGATTTTGGAACCCGGTCCCGCATGGATTAATTTTTGAATAGCATCTCAACCGTTCAAAGGCTATAGGAAAGACAAGTATTCATGATGTTTCTTAAAATCAGGTATTGAATGGGCTCACCTGTTACGTGTCAGTTTGATAAAATAAAACTGTGTGTCAAATGGGGATGTTTTTTCCTTAACTAAGCAAGCGTTTGTCCACCTTTAAAAAAAGAAAAAAAAAGCAAGTGTTTGTTCAAAAATTCATTTTTCTTCTATGAAGTGACTACAATTTTATGTATATCTATGTATAATCTAAAAATGCGGTGTGTATATCTATGTATAATCTAAAAATGCTACAGTTGACTAACCTCCCAAAAAATTGCATGTAATCTCCCATTCTAGCTGACAGTAAGGCTATAGATACCTTTGTCAGGCATAGGTAGTTCTATTTTTATTTTCATTTTCGCTTGGTGTATTCATGAGATAAAAATACAATATGTCGCCATTTTACTTTGACATGACTTATTATGATAAGGCGATATTCTTCTAGTGCTGCAATGGGTGTACAAACTCCAAATATTTTTGCATCCCTATAATAACCTTTAAAACTAGAAAAATTTGGTTATTAACTTTGGCGGCCTTCGGATTCGCTACTTAAAATGTGACAGGATTATTATTTTTGCTGTAACTAAAAGGTTCAGTTGCAAATTATTCCTCTCTAATATTAGTTATACAAGGTCAAAAAATTTAATTCAAAGCTTTATGTTCCAAGGAAAAAAAATAAAAAAATTCCTGAGATCGTTTTTCTCTTTGGTTGATGCATTAATTTATCTTGATTCTCATTTGACTACTCGAGGAGATTTTTTCAGTATATTACGAGAAGAAATTTTCAGAGTTTATTCTCGCTTGGGAACGAAGTGATGTTGAGATAAATTAAGTTGAGGAAATTTGATGGGTTAGTTGGGAAAAAAAAATTAGCCCACCCAAACATAAATTCCTGGTTCCGTCGCTGACCATAAAGGTATGAAAACAAATCTAGAAACACAGAAACAGTCAGGATACAGAAACAAATACTTGGTCATGTTGTGATGGCCCATCAGAACATCCATTTTGTTCGCAGCCTCCATAGAATCTTCAACTTGTCAAGGGGGAAAGAACAGGGGCAAAATGTCCTTCTGCCTCCTTTAGAATAGATTCAAACAAAACATCATATGCCTCCTCATGAAGCAAACCACCAACAAACTTATCTTTGCCTCGGGATGCACCCAGGGACGAATCAACCAAACTAGGACGAGAATGTGAAACCAAAGTACAGTAGGGGCAGCCGTCACAGATGAAGGTAACTCCAAAAGAACCTTTCTTCAAATCCTCTCGAAGTTCAATGTCTTCAGCAGCCTTGAGAGAATCAATTCCAGCCCGATCGGGTGACTAAGGAGGCATAACAACAAGCTTACCATTAGGAGCAGTAGAAATGGATTGAGCACGGCCAAGCGAATGAGATGCCAAGTTAAATGAAAGTTCCTTCAAAGATATGGCCTCATTCTTCACCTGCTAACTAGCTTGACTACCAGCTTTGGAACCACTAACAACAGGATTTGTCAACGACATCTCTGGAAGAAAAAAAACCCAAAAAAACCCTGAGCAGTCTCCTCTTCCGCAGAATTAGTAGCAGTAATGGTTGATACCATCAAAGCTCCATTGGTTTCTACGGGAACAAAGGGATGTATCACGATGGAAATAGGCGAAGCAGAAAAGACAACCTTAAGACTAGACTTAGTGATAGGCTAGCTCAAATGTTGCCTTACCTCTTATGTGGGATTAAAATTTTCATGATGATTGTCACCCTCATCTGGCTCATCGCCACCCTCTAGGGCCTTTTCGTCACCAAAGTCATCCTCCATATCATTCAGCGGTGGACTCTCCGCAGTATCCTCGACATATTCGTTTAATTCACAAACTTCAACAATGGTTTGCTTAGCTTTGCTTTTATTTTTCGGGCGCTGACCAAGCCACGACCCAGGTAAGAATCAGGGAAAAAATGCATGCACATCTAAATAAATAAATATGATAATTCTTACCTCCTCAGGAAAATAAACGACATCAGATTGATGTGCCTCTGCCTTAGGCTCTCTCTTGAGGTTGTGAAGGTTCATGGATAGGCCTTCGGACCCACGGGTGCCAATGGAGGATGCAGTAGCAGCCTTTGAAATCATCAGATGAAGAACAAAAAGCAAATTAGTGAAGCGAAGGAGTTCACATTAAACGAACAAACATCAGAAGTACAAGAGGAGTTGAAAACCCACGGCTTGTAGTGATCATACTTGGCAGGCACAGATGATGGAGGATGAGGACATTAGGGTCTGCATAAGAAAAACCACGAGCCTAAGGACCAACCACCCGAAGGGGTGTTTGCATCCACTTGTAGTCATGATCTTGACGACCCGATCTTCATCAGGCAAGAAAACATTCTCAGTATAAGGGATTATCGACAAACCAGTCTCGTCAATCTTTTTCAAGAGACGACGGGTATCACCTTTCTTAATATCTTTAACAGTAATATGAAAACGGGGAGGGATTACGCTCTGTAAATATGGTATAAATTAAATGGGTAAACCCTTGAATTACACCAAAGAGGAAAAGAATAACTCTGATCCAACAAGTAGTACAATACTAATTTTTACACAGAAAAGGCTTAATCTCTCCTTCTTAAGAGATGGGTATTTATAACCCTCCTAAATTTCCCTTGAGTTCCTTGATACCGTACACGTACACCATCTTGACTTCTTTCTCACTCACTGACATCTCGAGTCCGTACACGTGTCCTTGATATCCCTTCCACTATGGAACACCTCTCGCCTCTGGATGGGGCTACCCTCTGTTGGGACCCACTCACTATTGGCACTCTTCCATTCAACGTGGGCGCCCCCTTTCCCTTCCAATATTTATCCATACTTTGTGACCAGTGTAGGGTCTTGGAGTAAGTCCTACACTCCCATCATTTCTTCATTACATTTCTATGTTTCGCCACAAGTCGTAGGGTCTTGGGGCAAGTCCCTACGCTCCCATCGCTTCTTCCTCTCATGCTCGTTGCATCTTCATGTTTTGTCACAAGGTGTAGGGTCTGGGGTAAGTCCCTACACTCTCATCACTTTCTTTTCTCACGCGCACTGCGTCTCCACGATTTGCCATGAGGTGTAGAGTCTTGGGGCAAGTCCCTACACTCTCATCACTTCTTCCTTCCGCGCACACTGCATCTCCACGATTTGTCACAAGATGTAGGGTCTTGGGGTAAGTCCCTACACTCGTCACTTTCTCTTCTCACGCGCACTGCGTCTCCACGATTTGCCATGAGGTGTAGGGTCTTGGGGAAAGTCCCTACACTCTCATCCCTTCTTCCTTCCGCGCACACTTCCATCTCCACGATTTGTCACAAGATGTAGGGTCTTGGGGTATGTTCTTACATCTTGTTAAGGTGTAGGGTCTTGGAATATGTCCCTACATCCCCATCACCTCTTCTTCCCATATTCATTATACCTTCATGTTTATGTAGGGTCTTAAGGTATGTTCTTACATCTTGTTAAGGTGTAGGGTCTTGGAATATGTCCCTACATCCCCATCACCTCTTCTTCCCATATTCATTATACCTTCATGTTTATGTAGGGTCTTAAGGTATGTTCTTACATCTTGTTAAGGTGTAGGGTCTTGGAGTATGTCCCTACATCCCCATCACCTCTTCTTCCCATATTCATTATATCTTCATGTTTATGTAGGGTCTTAAGGTAGGTTCTTACATCTTGTTAAGGTGTAGGGTCTTGGAGTATGTCCCTACATCCCCATCACCTTTTCTTCCCATGTTCATTACATCTCCACGTTTGCGTAGGGTCTTGGTGTACGTCCTTTCACATTGTTGCTTCTCCCTTTACTCACGCACCTTATATTTTCGGTATCTACATTAAGTCCCCCGACTGATCAAGTTCACGTATCCAAGGTGAGCAAAGCAGTCATATACTTCACAAGTCATGATGTTCTTCTTCACTTATTATCAGCTTACCCAAGTACGCATCACCTCCGTCTTCCGGCTATGGTAGTACTCCACGCCTTACTCGTGGCCCTTGCTTCTGTATACGTAAGTCATACGAGATGCATCTTCACTCTATCACTTTCCATACCTTACCCATACTAATCACCCGTACAAGGGGGTTGTTCAAACCTCTCCTCATGCCTCGCTCATCTCTCCTGTCTTCACGCATGCCTTCACTTCTCCTTGCTTCAAGTACTAACCTCATCAACCTGCTATTTCTTTGTTGACAACTCGACGACATCCATCGGCGTCTTCTCCTGGATATCAACGATCTCTCATCAATCGTACAGCCCATGATGCTCACCCACCTTACTCCACGGGTATGGGCTGCTCTCATGTGCATGCAAATTGCTCGTGAGGACCCAACGAACACGTCTCTATGGTGTAGGGTACCCTTATGAGTACAACATCCGTTCTTCCTAGCGCCAAGTCCCCATGATGACTCAACAGCCATGTTCATCTCGCCATCCGGCTAGGCAACCCATCATGCGTCTCAAAAAGAATTCTCGTATCCGTTCTTCTTATTTGAGTCCCCAGCTGCCATGCTCTCCTGTGACAGGAGACTACCGCTCTTTACGCCCTTACTACTGTTTATGCATCGCATGTCTGCGTATCACCCTTCCCCCATATGATGTGACATTTTACCTCGTTCTTAGCAAAAGTTTTGTAGTATTCCGCCTCTCTCTGTTCTTCACCTCTATATATAGACCCTCCTTGTTACTCATTTTATTTTCCCATCTCATTCTCTTTCTTATTCTTATTTTCCCTTGCGTTTCTTAACTTAATACAACATGAGTGATTCTGATTCTAACAGCGATGATTCCTCAGGCGAGAATAACCAACTTAGTCATAGCACGGACGCCGCCTCTGATGAAGACACACTCACCCCAAGTGTCTCTCAAAGTGCAGGTACTTCTTCCCGTCAATCTCGTAGGGGGTCGAGTTATGTCAACGCAAGAACGTCGAGAACGTGAAGCGGTCGTGAAGCTGCTGAGAAGGCGATACTGCTCGATCGATGGTTTCGACCAAGCCGCCCGCTCTTCCATCATTGTTGCCACTCATCTGATGCGTCTTGGCTCTTAGCACGTGAACCTTCGAAGCCTTTCTTCCTTGACAGTGTCGAGGTACCATACCTCACCGCTCGTCGAGGTGATCATGTACTTCCCAATGTGTCTTTCCTTGGCACATCCACATGCCCTCCCGTATGGCCGAAATGGGTAGACTGTGTGCTCCTTGAACCTTCTAATGTCGAGATTTTAGATGAAATTGGGGTATATAACGCCCTTCAAGCTTCCAAGTTTAGGCATATAACACGCAATCTATGGGATCTTCGTCGTGTGGTTCTTGACTGGGTGAAAGGGGTTCATACACTCTTGTTTGCTTGGGGAGAGGCTACTCCAACTCCTGGAAGACGTCGTGGCTATCTTGGCTCTCCCTATGCATGGTAATGCTCCTTATAAAAATGTATTGGAATCTCGTAATCCGAAGAGGAAAAAATGTGCAGAGTGCTCATGCCAAGCTAGGAGTTGTTCTCTTCAAGACGATGTTCCCTCGGGTGCTCCTAAGAAGAAGAAACGGGCTGGTCTTAAGGCATGGGCAGATTTTTGGTATACACGAGTTGCCTGTAAGTCCCCTGACTCATCGTCTTTGCCTATCATGTCGAGGATCACCCCTAAGCATGAGCTTGCGGCGTTACTGGTGTTTTGGTTATCCCATGACCTTTTTGAATATGGTGTAAAGGATAATATCAAAGACGAACTCATAGTAATGGCGGTATTGATGGTCAACAAAGTCTCTTTTCCCTTGGCTCCCATGTTCTTGGGGGGTTGTACTGCTATCTTGACACCTTAGCCGGTGACCTCCGGTGGGTAAATCATCCACGATCATACCATTGAGAGTAATGCTTGCCATGGCTTTCCTTCAAGTATGGCTATGGGAACACTTCCCGAATTATCGTCCCTCCCCAAACTCCTTACATCTCCGCCATGAAGTTTGTCATCGTCTTGTGAACACTACTCGCGTCCGTCGTTTCTACGCACATTATCTTATCCTCGTCTTGCTCTCTATAAAGGTCTTCGTCCCCATCGCGCCGTGCGCATTGTTGATGTTATGGATCGTCTTGAGGAATTCACCTTTTGGCCCTATCTGGACGGTGCTTGCGGTTTTCCCACGTATCGCTTTTCTCTACTTCTCCCCCGATGAGGTGGTAATAGGACTTGAAGGTGAGGTTGATTCTTTTGCTTGGGACTTTGCTCTTGCGGTGACTCTGCCATATCCCGGGATTTTATGAAGGAAAATTTTGTGCTTTATCTTACAACATTCATCGTGTTGCTCGTCGGGCGGGTTTCGACCAAGGTGTTTGCGCTCATCGCACTTCTTAGTTTAGTGATGATGATATATTTGTAGCTAGGTGCTTTCACCGGTTTATGTTTATGGATGGGCGTTGTCGGGTAGTCGAGAGCTTTCCTTTTGAGAAGAATTTGCCTTACGGAAGTCGTGTCTTGTCAGCAACCAGCTTGTGGCAACGTTACTGGCGGGATCAAGTTCTGAGGATGACTAAATTTTGTAGTCTTCCCAGCGAGACTAAAGAAGGGCCTTCCCCTCCAGTTCTTCATCAATCTGGTCGTATTAAGTTGGAATCGTCTATTGCTGCTGCGGAAGGTTTACACTCGAGCACCCGAGGTAGGGTAGTTGGTCCCCGCAGTCGTAAATCTAATCTTATTCGTTCGGCGGAAGAGTGCGGTGGTGAGGTTCCGGACGAGGTCTTGGCTGTTAGATAGAGGTAAACTCCTTCCTTTTCACCCTGGCCATACGTCTTGATCTGATTATTTTCGATACTTTGTCGGTATGTTATAGTCTAACCGGTCGCGGCCTCCTGTCGTACGTCCCCTATTACCTCCTCACCGGCTGCTCAACTCCCGAAGTACCTGATCATGCTGTTGTTCCCTATGGTAGGCCTCTTTATTACTATATTCCTCCTCCTCTGTCGTTATTGCACGTGCTTATTTATTTTGTTCTATAAATACGAGCTCTTTGTGTTGTGTTTTTTTTTCACTTGCTAAACATTTCTCTTTCTTCGTTCTTACTTTAGTCTATGAGCCTCCTCCCCCTCCTAGCTCTAGTCGTTCAGGTCGTTCGAGTCATCTCTCACTTGCTGCTCAGGTATCGTCCTCTGTTCATCTTACCTTCATATACATTAGTGTTTGGTCATCCCTAACTCCCCTCCCCTCCTTTTTTTTTTTTAGGAAATGAAAGGCGGTCGTCGTATTTCGGAGGATCGTTCCGATTCCAATGATCTGAAACGTACCAAGTCGTCAAGCCATGGGGCGAGGCTCCCGTCCTTCGGTGTCCAGTTCTTCCCGGGAAAGGTTCTTATGCCCACCTCTATTACCGACCCAAGCGTACCCCGGTTTGGGCATGAGATAAAACAGGTGACCTTGCGAACAATGGTGAGGATATGTGCTAGTTCACGGCTTCAGGTTGCATGTGACCACGGTGCTCGTTATGCTCGGATCGTAAGGATCACGGACATATACCTATTTGGGGGCCAGTTCCTCTTGGGGATGTTTTGGTAAGCTTCGTCAATGGCTTATTAGATGTAGTGGATGGGATGGAGGATGAGGACGCCATGCCACACTCGGCTAATCAATTGAGCGTTTGGAGGTCGTTAATAGACGGTGCGCAGGCTTGGGGTTTAATGTTCAATGGTTGAGTGATAAGCTAACTGCACTCGAGTTGGGCACTAGCAATCGTCGTGCGGAGCTTTCTCAGATGATTGAGGAGACTCGTTCCCGTATCCAAGAACATGAAGCTCGTCTAATTGCCCTTAGATCGAGCAAAGATCCGTGGCTCGGTCTCTTGCAAAGCTTTCGATCGATATTACTACCGAGAATAATGCTTTGGCCGAGGCTACCTCCCAACTTCGTGAATTGGAAACAGAGCTTGAGTCACTCCTTAAAATGGTTGTATTGTAGTTGATGTCATATCGTCGCTCTCGCATGTGCGTATGCGGGTTGTTTGTTAGGTGCGTAGGCGTGTCATGCTGGTCGATCCTGCATGTTCCCTTTTCTTAGTATCTCTTTATCCTTTCCCTTTTAGGACCGCGGAAAGGTATGTACTTGGTTAGTTGTTATGCCAAGACATGTATCCGTTTGAATCCTTGTGTGTTTCTGGTTTGTTTGTGAAAGTAATCTTTTGTGTGTTATTCATCTCTCTCTTCTTTCTTTTCTCTTTTTTTTTTTTTTTTTTTTTTGAAATTCGTGTACTTCCTTGGGCGATGTGCTGGTAGTATAAAATCCAGTCTTGTGGTATACTAACCCATACTGTAATCAAATATCTTCTATCTTTATTCTTACCGCATAACCACCTTGTGGAATATATAGCATATGCAATTATGCCTTCGCAGGCTTCGCGGCTCATTCATATGCTAGGGGTCTTACGCATATGTGAAGATCACTTTGCTAACATGCATCAGCAACATGACGTTGAGTTAGCTCATGTCGAAGCCCAGAAGTCTACTCTTTTGTCATGTAACCGCATTGTTCCTATCGTTTTGGAAGAACAACGACTTATCATGAAATCGGAACGAGTTCGATTTTTTATGCAGCGTGAAGACTGTAGGCGTTCCATTAATATGATTATGTTTATCTTTGGGTAATTGAATCGTTGTATTCCCCTGCTATCGGCCTACACTGGTTACTTCGCCCGTCATTTCTTGAGGGAGGAGTTCGCCATGCTCTTGCATGGGGCTTATTACTCATAGTGCAATGATCGTTTTATGCTATATGCCTAACGTGTTTATATGTTACCTCAATCTTAATAAAGCATTTGTCATCTTGATGTGTCTGATGGCAAGAACACCAATGTGAGGTGTTGATTTCGGGTCTGTTGCGAAATTACCCGTTGTTTTGTTTGTGCATTGATTGACATTATGCATGCATACACGTTGACGCTTCTGGTTGTGCATGGGTCTTTGTTATTTGTGTAACGATACCATGGTCTGTCTTCTTTCTCGACTCTCGCTAATTGTTAGAATCTGCTAAGGTAAGTGTTGTCCGAGGATTCTCTCCTCACACTAAGTAACCGAGGTTCTAGTCACCCATCGACTACTTGCCCTTCTAAGGACAGTTTATGTTGGGGCATCTTCCCGATATATTGCTCTTGCTTTCTTTTGTTGTAAAGCGAGCCACACCGGATCTTGGTGTATCGATCGCTCTTTCTTTCTTTTGATACGAAGTGAGCCACACCGAATCTTGGTGTATTTTTGGTGCTTTTGCCTTATTACTGTTTAAGGCAGCCACTTGCTATTATGTTCTGCCTCCCTTTTCGGGTGTGCATGGATGAGTTAAGAAAATAACACAAGGTAATATTTGTGCCCCAAAAAGATTTTATTTATGAGATAGAAATTAACTTTTACATATAAAAAGTCTTAAGCCACATTCCGTTGACCTTATCATTAGCTTGGGCCTTACCCTTTCCTTTGATCTTGCTTCCATCAAGGCGTTCAATCTTGTAATACCCACTCTTCGCTGCTTCTCGGATGCGGTAAGGTCCTTCCCAATTAGGAGCGAATTTTTCCTGCGCTCTCATTACGTTGTACATGGGGCGCGATGGAAAGCACTAAGTCTCCTACTTCGAAACTTCGTGGGATGACCTTTTGGTTATATGACCTTGCCAGGCGATCACGATATGTTGCTGCATGCGCATCTGCCTTGTCACGACGCTCGTCAATACAATCTAGTGCCATAAAACGCCTATTCTCATCAATGCCTACACCGCTGGCAGTCAATACTCTAGCTGAGGCCACTACCACTTCTGCGGGTATAACAGGCGTCTTCACCATATACTAGGCTATAGGGTGACGCGCTTTTGAGCTTCTTTTTGCAATGCGGTATGCCCAGAGTGCCATGGGTAGTTCGTCATGCCATAGACGTTTATTGTCGTATAAACTGCGACTGAGGATCCTTAGCAAGGTCTTGTTGGTTGCCTCGGCCTGTCCATTTCCTTTGGGGTAGTATGGCGTTGAGGTCTTGTGTTTAATGTGGAATGACGCAAGAAGGTCTCGTACTTCGTTATTGACGAAAGGAGTGCCATTGTCTGATATGAGGCATATTGGTATGTCGAAGCGGCTAATGATGTTTTCTTTGATAAAGGCCACAACGACACTTCCTGTAGTGTGCTTCAGTGGGATCGCTTCGACCCACTTTGTAAACAACTCCGTAGCTGCAAGGATGTACTCATGCTGGTTTGATGACTTAGGCGTAATTGGACCAATGATGTCTAAACCCCAGCTGTGGAAAGGCCATGGTGTGACAATGCTATGTAAGGTGGTATGTGGTGCGTGAATGAGGTTCCCATGTAGCTGGCACTGCTCACAACGCTGAACATATTCCGCCGTATCATGCTCCATAGTTGGCCAATAATACCCCGCATCATATAACTGCGTAAACAATCGTGCCTTTCCTTGATGCTCACCGTCATGAGATATTTCCATTGCACTTAAAGATTCTGCAGGACCCAAGCATCTTAGAGTGCGTTGATTAAAACTGCGACGGAACAATTCCCCTTCGATCACAAAGAATCGCTTGGATTTCTTTTCAATTTTAAGCGCCAAGTTCTTATCTTCGGGCAGTATGCGTTTACTAAGATAATCCAAATATGGTGTTCTCCAATCACCATCTGACCCGTCAGCTACGCAAACTTCTTGATATTGTGGTGCTGCTTGGCAATCTTCACAGGTGTCTTGCAACTTTGTTGCCTGCTTTACCATATCCGGCCAATAAAATCCCGCTCTCTGGATCCGCCTGTGCAGAGCGATTGATAGAGTATGACCACACGTGAGCTGGTGAATCTCTTGAAGTTTGGTTTCAGCTTCGACCGGCCCCAGGCACCTGCATAATGCACCTCCTGACGCAATGAAGTACAAGCTGCCTCCTAAAAGTGTATAGGTCTTTAGTTTCTTCCAAGGCAAAGTACGTGCCTCTGGTGCTCTTTTTAATTCTAGAATGATTGGTCGACGCCAATCATTTTCATCTTCATATATGAGGTCCTCCACCCAAGTTGAGGGTTCCTTCCTTCGAATAACAGTGATAGTCTCTTCATCTCCATCTATCAATTGGAGGCTGGAAGCCAATGTAGCCAGAGCATCAGCATGCTTGTTAGAGGTTCTAGGTTTTTGCCGAATGGAGATATGGGAAAAATGTTGAATCAATTTCTGAGCCTTCTCTCTATATATGGCTAGAGTTGGCTCCTTGACATGGAATTCCCCTTCCATCTGATTAACCAGGAGTCGCGAATCCCCTACTACTTCAAGGTTTCGTATATGCATCGATTCGGCTAGTGTTAAACCGATGAGGAAGCTTTCATACTCTGCCGCGTTGTTGGTACAGGGATAATCCAATTTAAACGAGTGTGAGGTGCTCTTTCCTTTTGGGCTGATGAACACGACTCCTGCGCCCCCATGCGTCCCGTACGACGAACCATCAAAGAACATTTGCCAAGGCTCTTCTTCTGCTGCCATGGCTATCTCCTCAAACAATGCTATGTCGGTGTTGTCGGATCCTGGGAAGGCTGCTAGTAGATCCGCAATTGCTTGTCCTCTTACCCCATGGTCGGGTGGGATGAACGAGAATTCCAAGAGTCGCGGGGGCCCATTTGCCTACTCTACCATTTTGAATGGGCGTGGTAGTCAGATAAGTCACCGGGTTGGCTGCTGCAATGACATATGTTTGGTGCGCCAAGAGGTAATGTCGCAATTTTGAAGCTGCCAATAACAATGGGAGGCATGCCTTTTCCACGGTGTAGTACGAGTTCGGCCCCTTTGAGAGCCTTACTGATATAATAGATAGGTATTAGGTGTGTGTCACCCATATCTTGTGCTAAGAGAGCGCCAATCGTCGTGTACCTTCGCGATTCGCGAGGTATAAATGCGGTGGTTTTCCTTTGATTGGCGGCCTCGGGACGTACGGGTTTGTTAGGCAACGCTTGATGCAATCAAAAGCCTCGCTTGAAGTGGCCCCCATGTGAACCTGAACATTCTTTCGGAGTAATGGGTAAAAGTGCTGCATGTCTTGGGCAAGTCTGGGATGAACCTTCGAATATAGGAGATTCGCCCAATTAGGTGTTGTAACTGCAATCCGTCGAGTCGTCGGGCGGTCATTGTAAGTATTGCTTGAGCTTTGTCCTTGTCCATCTCGATGCCTTTACTCGTTACTTGGTATCCCAAAAATTTTCCAGAGGTCACCCCAAAAATACATTTGGCAGGATTCATTTTCAAGCTGTATTCTCGGCATCTGGTGAATACTTTGCGCAAATTAGGGATATGATCCTCCCTTCGTTTACCTTTAACCACGATGTCATCGATGTATATTTCCATTGCAGTATGGTTAAGATCATGAAAGATAAATGTCATTGCTCGCTGGTATGTAGCCCCTGCATTCTTTAGACCAAAGGGCATGACAACATAATAGAAGTTACCAATAGGTGTAGAGAATGCTGTCTTCTCGGCATCCGACTCCTTCATTTTGATCTGGTTATACCCACTTTGACCATCCATGAACGAGCGCAAGTCATCATCTGATGTGGAATCAACCAACATGTCAATGAGGGGTATTGGGAATTCGTCTTTGGGGCAAGCTTTGTTCAGATCTCTGAAATCTACACAACAGCGCAACGTTCCATTCTTCTTCTCGACTGGTACAATGTTAGCCAACCATGTAGGATGATGTATAGGCTTGATATATCCAACAGCTAACATTTTAGTTATCTCTTCTTTAATTTTGTTTTCGATGTCGTGGTGAAAATCGTCTACGAGGCTGCTTCACCGCTTGCTAGTAGGAGATACTTTGAGCTCATGACATACTAAAGCTGGGTTCAGACCCGGATATCTTCATAAGACCATGCGAAAATATCTTGAAATTCTCTTAATAAACCTTCCAACGCCTTGCCTTCTTCGGTGGTGAGGAAGTTCCAACTTCTATCAACTTAGGGCAATCTGTCGTGCCTATGTTTAATTGTCTCGTAGCCTCGTTGCTTTTAGGTTCCTCGGCTCGGGGACGATGCGCTCCCAAGAATTTGATAGGGTCACCACTTTGACCAGGTGTGTTGGTTTTCGCCATATTGACCTCTACTATTGGTGTGGTGCCCTCCTGTAATTGCTATAAGCGATAAACATGACGTCCGTCTGAGCGCACTTCCTTCTTGAACCTTGAAGCTTCGGTGTTATTGCTCCGCTTGTGTTTTTTCTGATTAGTAGACGTTGGCCCTCTCGATAAGTGGTTTCCCAGTCTGGGATGGGAGTGGAATAGATGTGAGTGATTACTTCATTGGGTTCACTAAGGCCGAGTGTAGAATGCGGCTTGACCATGTATGCTTCCTCGGGTGAAAATGGATTTTCTGTCGCGGAGATGCGTTTCTGTTTGCCTTTTAAGATGAACTTGACGCATTGGTGATATGTGGAAGGGACAATTCCATGCTTGTGGAGCCATGGTCGTCCTAACAACATGTGATAGACTGTTTCAACATTCATGACGTGGAATGGTTCTATAGATCGAAGAGGTCCTGTCTTGACCTCTAGATTAATGGTACCTATGGTATACTGACTTAAACCTCCAAACCCTTGGATCCTGGTTTGAGACTTCCTTATTTCTGAGTCTTTAATACCCATGGTTTGTAAAATGCTGTAAGGGACTAAGTTCAAGGAAGCTCCAGTGTCGATGAAGGCACGCTTGAAGGACTTCTTTCGAAGGGATGCGGTGAGGTAAAGTGGTCTAGTGTGATCACAATCCACTCGACGATCGGCCTCTGAAAATGTGATTACATTAGTGGGCAAGGGATATCGCCTATCAAGGTATGCCGTCATATTTTCGTTAGCTGCAATACGGGTAATGAATTCCGCTGCCATCTGACGCTGAGCTTGTGTGAAGCCTAGGGAATCGAAGAATTTCGCAAATAGTGGTTTCTTTACTACCTTTGCAGCAATGTACTCGGTGTTGTCTGCTATATCCATGGCTGCAACTTCGGCCAAGATGTCTACATGTTCGTCATCATGCGCCTCGGAGTATTCATGTTCACCCGTCTGTACTTCGCCCATCTGTACGTCCAAGTCTTCTTGTAATGCGTCTTCTATGTGTGCGAACATTGCTGCTTGGTGAGCTGCGAACGGAGTATCTTGGATCTTATTAGTACCCAGATCGATTTCACCTTTCTTCATGCGGTTGTGGAACCTCCATCGTAATGTGCGGCATTCCTTTGTGGGATGTTCCACTTTACGATGAAATAAGCAGTAATTCTTTTCTCGTTTGTCTTGTTCTGTTGGCTCCTTTGGGGGTGCTGGTAGCTTGATGTCATCATTGCGGATCCATTCCTTGAGCAGGTCAAGGACTATGTCAAAAGAGCAGGGGTACTCAGGAGGTTCCTCTCTGTCGTTGGAGTTTGTTGGTCGTTTACCGCGTCGTTCTTCATTGTCTTTGAATGGTCGACGTCGTTGGTTACCTTCATCCCGAGCATATGAAACGCCTGTGAGGCCAAGCTTTGCTTTCGGCGTCCATCTCTTCTTCACGTAGCGTCCGTTCTTGCGCATGATTCTTCTAAGTCGGCAAAATTTTCCATGCCAGCATTCTCTAATACTCGCCGTGTCTGCAGAGGTAAGGCAGCAATGCAGATGTTGACCAACTCCTTCTCTGGGATGACGATGTTGCACCTCAAATATTCCATCCGGAAGCGTTTGACAAACACAGTCTTCTTCTCACCTACGCGGAATCGTATCTTGCATAAGTCCGAGATTGAAATCTTCACTGGCTTGGAGTAAAATTTTTGCATAAAAAGTTGCTGTAATTGGTCCCATGTCTCAATGCTACTTTGGGGAAGAGTGATGAACCAAGTGAATGCATCTCCTGTGAGAGACTTTCCGAACTCCCTTAGGCATACATGCTTGTTCGCAGCGTGTTCATTTAACATCATGGTAAAGCGGTGTAAGTGTTCCATTGCATTGCCCGTCCCGTCGAATAAAGTAAACTTGGGAGTTTTATACATAAGAGGCATTGGGCGGGCCACCACATCATGAGTAAGCGGTGATTGAACCGTGAACGACTTGGATGATGCTTCTAATCCATACTTGTCTTCGATGTATTTGGCCATCTTTAGTTCATCTATCGTGAAAATTCTGTCTAGTACAACTCTGTGGAGTGAATAAAAGTGTGAGGGGTATGTACATCATGGGGGGTAACAGATATATGCTCCCCGTTTGTGTCTCTTGGCTGTAACATGCCTGTTCCTGGTCTACCTCCTTCGCCAATCGCTCCATTATCATGAGTTATCGGTGTAAGTGTAGCGATACGCGCTGCCAGTTCGATGCGTCGTCGCTCCATATCTTGGAAATCCAACAATGCTTGCTGGAGTTCAGTAAGCGGCTCTCCCTCTGTCTGTGCAGGATGTGGGATTTCACCCGGCATCTCGCAGCGAGGATGTGGTCATGCAATTGGTGTAGTCATTGTACTATTAATGAGATCGAGCCCAAGAGAAGTCGCCAATGTAAATATGGTATAAATTAAATGGGTAAACCCTTGAATTACACCAAAGAGGAAAGAATAACTCGATCCAACAAGTAGTACAATACTAATTTTTACACGTAAAAGGCTTAATCTCTCCTTCTTAAGAGATGGGTATTTATAACCTCCTAAATTTCCCTTGAGTTCCTTGATACCGTACACGTACACCATCTTGACTTCTTTCTCACTCGACATCTCGAGTCCGTACACGTGTCCTTGATATCCCTTCCACTATGGAACACCTCTCCCCCTGGATGGGGCTACCTCTGTTGGGACCCACTCACTATTGGCACTCTTCTATTCACTCGTGGGCGCCCCCTTTCCCTTCCAATATTTATCCATACTTTGTGACCGGGTGTAGGGTCTTGGAGTAAGTCCCTACACTCCCATCATTTCTTCATTACATTTCTATGTTTCGCCACAAGTCGTAGGGTCTTGGGGGCAAGTCCCTACGCTCCCATCGCTTCTTCCTCTCATGCTCGTTGCATCTTCATGTTTTGTCACAAGGTGTAGGGTCCCTGGGGTAAGTCCCTACACTCTCATCACTTTCTTTTCTCACGCGCACCGCGTCTCCACGATTTGCCATGAGGTGTAGAGTCTTGGGGCAAGTCCCTACACTCTCATCACTTCTTCCTTCCACGCGCACACTTGCATCTCCACGATTTGTAACAAGATGTATGGTCTTGGGGTAAGTCCCTACACTCTCGTCACTTTCTCTTCTCACGCGCACTGCGTCTCCACGATTTGCCATGAGGTGTAGGGTCTTGGGGCAAGTCCCTACACTCTCATCCCTTCTTCCTTCCGCGCACACTGCATCTCCACGATTTGTCACAAGATGTAGGGTCTTGGGGTATGTTCTTACATCTTGTTAAGGTGTAGGGTCTTGGAATATGTCCCTACATCCCCATCACCTCTTCTTCCCATATTCATTATACCTTCATGTTTATGTAGGGTCTTAAGGTATGTTCTTACATCTTGTTAAGGTGTAGGGTCTTGGAATATGTCCCTACATCCCCATCACCTCTTCTTCCCATATTCATTATACCTTCATGTTTATGTAGGGTCTTAAGGTATGTTATTACATCTTGTTAAGGTGTAGGGTCTTGGAGTATGTCCCTACATCCCCATCACCTCTTCTTCCCATATTCATTATATCTTCATGTTTATGTAGGGTCTTAAGGTAGGTTCTTACATCTTGTTAAGGTGTAGGGTCTTGGAGTATGTCCCTACATCCCCATCACCTCTTCTTCCCATGTTCATTACATCTCCACGTTTGCGTAGGGTCTTGGTGTACGTCCTTTCACTTTGTTGCTTCTCCCTTTACTCACGCACCTTATATTTTCGGGTATCTACACGCTCCAAGGAAGAAGATTGCTTTGTTGAGCATCATCTCATGTAGGTAGCATATAGAAATTCTTCTTGAGTATAGTTCTCTTTCCTACACTTCTTTCTTTTGATAAAAAGAGAAGATGTATTAAAGATACAAGAATTTACAAAAGTTCTACTAGGAGTAGATTGAAAAGGAAAAGTTTACAATGAGGCTAAACAAAAAGGGCTTCCCAATTATTGATAACAGTAGAAGCAAAGTTTAGATGAAGTCTTCTTCCAGCCGCATTCGCCCAAGAAAGGATTGAAGATTTTACTTCCATCTCTAAGTCAGAGTCTGTCTTGAATGTGTGATTAGGCTCAAAAGTGCGCCTATTTCTCTCCGTCCATATAGTAAAAATAACAGCAGGTGGGATTAAAATCCAAACCAAGTTCCCTGAGTTTGAAAAATTCCCATGATGCCAACCAAGAGCTAACATTTTTATGTTTCTAGGAACAACCCAAGACCAACAGTTACTAGGAATTAATGCAGACCATAACTTGTGTGATATTTTACAGTGAAGAAAAATATGATCATGTGATTCAGTATCATCTCCACAAAGAACACAGGAATTGTAAATATCTACCCCTTTAGCATGTAGCATATCAATAGTATTCACTTCTCATGCAATAAACACCAAACCGAGAAATTAATCTTTGAGGAACCGACTTTTTCCAAACGAACTGATAAGAGAAAACTGGAATGCCACAATCTTCAACCATTTTTTGCATATAGAGTTTTGACGCTAAATAAAACCGTAGCTATCAAGGTACCATCTCCTCGATATCTTGTAGGCCATCCAAAATGTGGGTAATCACCAATCCTAAGCATGAGATCTACGTAAATATTTACTTGATTCGTTAAGGTCCTTTTAAAGTTAAACACCAAATTTCTCTCCGGGGAGGATGAGGATTTATTGTTGGTCTTGCCCACGCTTCAACACTAATATACATTAAATACATGCAAAAATTTACCAATGTACTGTATGATACCTTGGATCTAAGTCTTGTTCGCAGGATCATCTCTAGCAGAGAGTACGTTGTGATTGTAAGGACCCTCAAGCTCGTCAACGCTATTAGACCAGTCAAGAGACGATTTACCGCTAATGACTCGACTAGTTAATGTAGATTTTAATCAATAGGGATTAATCTAACAACGATCTGGAAACGAAACTTGTATCAGTGAATAGGTCTCAAAAAGTTATTCATAATGGACTACTCGAACGTGTCATTCGGATATCGGACGAAGAAGATATCATAAGATTTGTTTGAAGGGTAAAATAGTCATGTTGAAGTTTAGCCGCCTTGGCAGCCCTTATCCGGAAGCGTTGGTGCCTCGATGATTTTGGTTAGCCTTATCCCCAAATAACCGAGAAGATAAACTCATTCTCTTTTTTTTTTTTTTTTTTTTTCTTCTTCTTCCCTTCTGCTACTGTTTTTCGAGAGATGAGAGTGAGATTTGATTTGAGAGAATCAATTACCTAAGTTAGTTAGATGAAGAAGGGGATGTCGTTGTGTGAACCTTTGAAGAAGAAGATAGTGCTGATAAAGAATCGAAAACATGTAATTTAGGGTTTCAAATTGATTGTTGTTCATTTATGTAATTTGCTTTGTGATGATAAATTAGAGGTGGGTTTTCTCATTTATTGAAGTATAGATGGATGTGTGAAGTTAAATTTTGGTTTCATAGAGAAATTGAGTTTCTGCTTCTTCCTAGATCAAACTAGAAAATAGGGTTTGAGTTTTTAATTAGGAATCATCTAATTGGTACCTAAGGAAGATGAATTGGTGATTTAAAGTTAGGGTTTTGAATGGTGTTCAAATCGAAGAAGAACAAGATAATCAAGAGAATCATGGTCTTTGGTGAAGTTCGGGTGTTAGTGTTGGGGGTTTGATACTAGTGAACTCAGTAGTCAATGAGGGTGTGTTTGGAATCGAATTTTTGAAGTGATAAAGAAGATGATGCAGAGATAGATGTAATCTGTGAAGTTGAGGAATTAAAGTCGTAAGTTGAGTTGCTGTGGTATGAAGACATTTTAGATAGTGGGTTTGAGATTCAAAGAAGCTTTGCGCTTCTTTTGGTTGTGTTCTTTGGCTTGAAGTCAGAAATGGGATTGGTTTTGATTCAAATTGATCGGGTGGTGCGGTTGTCAGGGCGGTGCAAAAAGTATAATTTGGTGATGGTGACAAGGAGATGAATGTGTAGGATTGGTAGTTTTATTGAGTTTAGGATGAAGCATTGATTTTCCAGAACTCAACCGGGTTGGTGGTGATATAATTGGTTGTCCCGGTGAAGCTAAGATAAAGGAATTGAAGTACCCTTCTAAGGGAATCAACTCAACAGGGTTGGTGGTGATATAATCAAGGTCTCGACTAGGTTAGAATTTGTAGTTGAGTATCAAAGATTACCTTTAAAGGCTAAAGATCGACAAAGACATTTAGAGAACTTCGATCGTATGTGAACACCAACCATTCTATTTTGCTCATTATCTCATCATTCTATCTATTGAGACTATGTCGTATGACTTCTATTATATTTACAAAGAAGTTTCGAGTCAAGCTTGTCTTGTGAAAAATCTCAAAATATGATTCTAAGCAAAGATGTTAAACGGTCCTTAACAATATTAGTTCTATGAAGTAATTTGTGGATCAATCGAAAATTGCTCATACAAATGATTTTATCACTTGGGAATGTTTCAAACATTATTAGAGTGAAATATTGAACTTACTGATATTTCTACTCAGGGAAGGTTGGAAAACCACTTTGCATACCATATATATCTGAGTTTCAAACCACAAATTCAGTTGGGAACAATTCACGAACCTGGTTGACGAACCCTGATGAACTGAATTTTCAAAGTTGGAATAATAGGCTAACACTGGAGAACTCTTGATCTGAATCATGTCAACTGAATTCGTAGTATTGTAGGGTTAGCGAACCTGGTTCATCAACCGCTGCACACTCGACTTCGTGAACAAGACGTTCGGTTGGCAAACCGTTATACCAACTTCCCTAGTTTATATTTTAGTTAATGCTCAAAGACATATTTATATAATATGTTTAGCATTACTAGAACTCTCTTAAACACTTCTAAGACTTCATTGATCACTTAAACACCTATGTGTACATCATGATTAAATTCTTAAGTGTTTGACTGAATATAAAATTGCTTTTAGTTCGTTGGCTAACTTTCCAAACCGAATGGTCATTATACACGGTTCAGTAACCGAACCTAAGTGTATATTCTTCTATTATATATTTCAAGTATAGAGTTTGCTTGATTCTCAAGTTATCTTAGCTGAATTCTAAGCTAACCATGGTCCTTGAAAAACTATAAATAGAGATGCTCTTAATTGGGAAAATCTATCCCTGACACTTTGTGTCCTACTTAATTATAGAGTCGTCATTTATTGACCTAGGTTTCCTTTGAGAAACATAATTAGGTCTACGACTAAAAGACTTCGATTTAGGGATTCGTGAAGCCGGGTCCAACTATCTTTACCTTGATAGTTCGTGAATCCGGATATTGCTTTTGTTTTATTCAGGTTCTCGTAATCTCTTTCAGGCAAGATACATAGAAATCATAAGTTCTCATCATCTCAGACTTTGTGATTCCTCAAGATAGATATCTGAAAACCAATCTTGGTTGATCTTTTGAAGATTGTTTTTGAGAAGGGGTTAAGAATCTAAGCTGCTCTTCGGGAGTCGTAAGATCTGGATTTGTGAGGCTTGCTAGCTTTTTATATTGCAAACAAATTTCCACACCTTGATCTTTGATATAAATGGAAATTAAATAGGCTTATCTGTTAAGGAAGATTGGTATCAAAAGTCTTCACCGAGGTTGAAGAAACTCTTACGCTGTAAAGGACGTCAACTAAGGGAATCAAGTGCATATAGCCTTGCGAGGTTCAAGAGACATATAAGGACCAAGTGATCAGAATCAATTGCTTGGAGGTTGGATTTGGTCTCAAATACATTCCAGTCCGAAATTTGATAGCAAGCTATTATCTGTAGCAGCTTAATACAGTGTGGTGTTCAAATCTGGACGAGGTCCCAGGGTTTTTTTTGCTATTGCGGTTTCCTCGCTAAAAATTTCGGGTGTCTTGTGATTTTTATTTTCCGCATTATATTGGTTATCTTTATAATTGGATCTGCACAGATTTATACGTATTCAATCTATGTAGATATGTCCGCTTAATTGTAATCGATTACGAGACTTGTTTCTTGTAGAATTCGTATCTTGAAAGATAGATAACAAGTTTAATCACATGGCAAAATTCCGATTGGATTATTTGGATACGACTAGATTGATCTTAAATATTGATTTTTGAGATCGTCCAAATACCCTGCTTAACAATCAGGTTCACGGACCCTGTGTCTATATACATACTGGTTGAGTAGACTTTGAGATATAAACTATATAAACATATTGTCAAGGATCATTCAGTTGGTCTACTTGCCATTGTATTAAGTTTTGTCTATACAAGTTGTCGAACGAAAAAATTGGGTGTATTTGATATCCCCTGCGTTTTCAGAACCCATTCAATCATCATCAATGGCCTTTTACTATATCTTATCACCAAATTCTTATCTTCATTCTTCAATATTTTTTTCCTTTTTAATTATCAAGTTATCAATTACTGCTTCTTCCTGATACCACCACAACTTCATTCTCGTGATCTCTTCTTTGGGTAAGACAAGAGGAGTGATAAAGATTAACACCCCAACTGTATGATATATATGAATGAAGAGGGGTTGTGTTGTTTGTGCAAAATAGATGTATTGGATCTCTCTGCAACAAATCCTTCAGACGAAAAGTAAGGTGGATATTCAATTTAAAAGATAATTTACATAGAGAAGACGAATCTGAACATCTTAAACTGTATGAAAGTAATATTTAGAAAGATTTACTAATTCAAGGAGATTTATCAAGGGATCATGATGAGCTAGATATATATTGATTAACAACCCTGTTTGACTATGGAGGGTTTAGTAGGAATTATTAAATGTTTAGGAACATAAAACAAATAAATTCGAAGAAAAAAACATATGTTTAGATCGAAAGAGCATGATGCAAATCCGACGGCTAAAAACCCCAAGTTCATTTTAGCTGTCACGCGATCGCACACGTGATAGCAGGATTCATAATACCATTAGATTACGAAAGACTATGAAATGAACCGAGACTGTTAACACAACATATGGTACATGTGTGAAATACGGTAAAAACTGAGCTCGCCAGAGAGAGTAGTTGGTTTCATTGAGCTTAACTGTGATGATGTGGTGAGGTTGAGAGAATAGAACAGAGGACATTACCGAAGATTGAGAAGAAATAGTCAGTTGATGACAGGGGAAACGGTTGATGATTCAAATTGACATGATGTAGGATCGAAGGTAAGTTTGATACTGGTAAGACTACTTAGGTTTGTTTATGTTAAAGAAGAAGATAATAAACGAAGAAGAGACAAATCGAACTTGAGTTTCTATTGATATTTTTCACATATACAATTGTCGAACTGAGTACATCATTTGATTTCCTTGAACTACAAGATAGCTAGTTTCCTAAATAACTTTGATTTCCTAATATACAATGAACGAGTCTTCTTGTCTGGCAGGGTATCGTGTGTTATTTCACACACGTACCATATGTTGTGTTAACAGAGACTTCATAACAACATTGGCAGTGAAAGAGTAAGTGGTGAGCACTTTGAAAATGAGAAATTGGGTCAATTGCCCAAATATTTTTAAAACATGGTTCTAATGGACGAGTAAAAATTAGTATGGGTGAAATGGGCGCCAAAAAATAAGAATGAATCCGGATTCATCATGGCTTAAACTTAAAAAATAGCGAGGGTGAAACTGGATGCATCCTGATGTAAATTAAAAATAAAAAAATATATTTGAAAATGGGTATGATTAATTTGTTTATATCCTGGCTATTTTTACATTCTTGTCGATTAGTATCAAATTTTACATGTCTTTTTCACCCAGAAATTATCGTTATTGGGTTAATTGACCAATTTTGTGTTTGGAAATCTGACCCCGGCAATAATCTTCTTGAATCCCCATCGCACCCA
>JAJJWW010004013.1:0-62722 GCA_023531295.1 Papaver armeniacum | reverse complement strand
ATTACCCAATAAACACTCGACCATACACCAGCACAATTGGTCTTAGAGGATGGAGTTGCATAGGTACTGTCGCAGTTGATTCAAGATATATAATGGAGATAAATAGCTTTGGACCTGTACTTGATATTTATTGAGATTTTTCACATTGTAAACTTAACTAAGTGTAACCCACTTCAAGAGTTTACTTGGTTGGAGATGTATACAAAAACCAGCTGAACCAAGATCACCAACTAAGTAATCTGAAGCTTACTTTTCGTAACCTATTCAATCCGTGTTTGAAATTATCAAGTCTGTGTATTCAGTAGCATGTTAATCTTAAACTTATGACTTTTGCAAGCAAAATCTCTTTTCCGTTAATAATCATTGTTATCTACAACAGTTATGGGTCATGAGATGAGCTCAGACTATTTGTTGATGCATTTTGGGACTGACATCAAGAGAGGCAGAGAGTATAACTATGAGCAGCTCCAAATACTTGCTAACTATTAATCTAAAATAAGATAAATAGGATATGAAATCAGACCTGCCAATATAGCAGGTTCATATCGAAGATGGGATCAAGTCATCGGAACAGAAGATGACAAACTAAATCTATGGAAGTGGCAATTTAACCTCATTGGATGCAACAATTATTGGTTTCATTGTGCATTTCTACACTGTTAGAATACTTGGCTTTAAAATCTTTTAAAGGATTCTAATATCTACTTTATGATTTATCTTTTTGATCGGGTAAAATCTTTTAGATTTAGCAAAATTCAATTATATTCAGCAACATAAAATTCATTGGCGGTGATATCACCTTAGTAATCAGGAGTATTGGGATGGGGGAAGGCGCACTCAGTTTGAAACCGTTGCGCATCACAGCTTACATGTTAGTATTGGGACGGGGCGAGGCGCAACCGAGCCACACCAAATCAAAAGTGCATGGGGACGGTGCAAGGCGCAGCCGAGCCACACCAAAACAAAAATGCATGGGGACGGGGCGAGGCGCAGCCGAGCCACACCTAATCAAAAATACACCGGGACGGGGCGAGGCGAAGCCGACCACACCAAATCAAAAATATATCGCGATGAGGTGGGCGTAGCCCCGCAACACCAAATCAGAAATGCATGGAGATGGGGCGAGGCGCAGCCGAGCTACACCAACTCAAAAATGCATGGGGACGGGGCGAGGTGCAGCTGAGCCACACCTAATCAAAAATACATCGGGACAGGCGAGGTGAAGCCGACCACACCAAATCAAAAATGTATCGCAATGAGGTGGGGCGAAGCCCCGCAACACCAAATCAAAAATGCACGACGGGACGGGGTGAGGCGCAGCCGAGACACACCTAATCAAAAATACATCGGGACGGGGCGAGGCGAAGACGACCACACCAAATCAAAAATGTATCGCGATGAGGTGGGGCGAAGCCCCGCAACACCAAATCAAAAATGTACGACGGGACGGGGCGAAGCCACATCACACCAAATCAAAAATATGGTTAAAAGAAGAAAAAAAAAGGCTCGGTGCGTAGCACGGGCACAAAATCTAGTTATATATTAAAAATGTACACTACCAAACATTTGGAACAAAGAAAGAGCCCAAAGGCTATGTTATACAGGACTTATAGTTTCTCCAATGGAATGTGTGTGAAGAAAAAAGTTTTCATCCACATAGGATACACAACAATTTTTACAAAAAATCATCTCCAACCCATTGATGTGAGGATGATGTGGCAAAAAAAAAAAAGTTAGACATCCTCTAGGTCAACCTCTAGTTTTAGACATTCGCTTAGAGGATGTCTTCCCATCCTAGTCACATTTTTGTTAATAAAAATCATTAAAAACAAAAAAGAAAATAATTTTAACCAATTACGTACCTACAAATAAGTAAAAGGATAATACAACATTTTATGGGTTGGAGAAAAAAATTATTTTCTCCTAATATTTAGGATTTTATACCTAGAGGATGTCTTAAAAGCGATGCCACATATGAAAGATCCACAATAACCATTGGAGAAGCTCTTAGCAATAGATAGGAAGACGGGAATCGTTATCTAAGTCCATTTAAAAGGAAACTAAAAAATGGCTTAGCTCCGTTACTATGACCTAAGATATAGTATTTTTAAAAAGAAAAATTAAATTTTACCCCTCTTTAAGTCTAACAAGATTAACCAGTTCATTAATATATTTATCTGTTTAACTATTTTTTTCCTATTCAGCTTCATTCATAAAATCTTCCACGGAGTTGTTACACTC
This sequence comes from Papaver armeniacum, assembly GCA_023531295.1. Classification (NCBI taxonomy): domain Eukaryota; kingdom Viridiplantae; phylum Streptophyta; class Magnoliopsida; order Ranunculales; family Papaveraceae; genus Papaver; species Papaver armeniacum. The sequence continues at coordinate 60,481 of JAJJWW010004013.1, read as the reverse complement.
AAATCATCCAAACAAAAGCAAAATATGCAGAACCATTAAGATTCATAGCTATTACATCGAGCACATTCTCCACATATTTACTAGGCCAATTCAAACATATAATAAAGACATAATTACCTTGTTATTACTGAACATGTTCATCTATACAAGAAAATTAACAGATCTAGTCCAACCCTTCTCGATTCCAACTACTCAAAATCCTAAGAAAAATAAAAAAATTGTACATGTTCATTCTCATATAAGGTCACTCGAACTAGATCAAGGATCGAAAATTTTAGATCTACTTTATTGATTCAAGATCTAAAGATAGGACTTGTGATCATCCATTGTTAACATACTTCGTTCTGTGCATGACCGATCATAATGGAATCAAGTTGTTTGTGCAGGTATTTTGATGACTGGACATTTGAAGACTATAAGATTTGTTTTTGGTATTCTGATCTATGTGATACTTCGTGCACAGTTGATTGGCTGGGATCCTACAAGCTCGTTTATGTTGATAGACCTTTTATAGCTTGTTGTATAGATCGACAATCTATCACTTGGTGTTTCTCTTCAAGAATCGAATTTGATAGATTGTTAACAAAGATTGATTATCTTTGTTAGTATTTATATCTTAGTTGATCTAAACCGGTACAAATGAGTTTATATTGATTAAACTGAAGAACCTTTGTAACTCAGTATATTTATGATTAAATTTTTGATCTGGGAAAACATATTAGTCTTTTAATGTTTAGGGTTACGATCCACAGGTGTCGAGTGATAGAAGTCTTCAGCGGGTGAAGAAACTTAAGATAGTGAACTCCATATTAGGATTCACATGTATATACTAGATTATAGTAGGCGCGGGGATACTGAATGAATTGAGTAACTTGGAGTTAGTTTTGTTAGAGCATTGCTCGGTCGAACTCACAAGTGTTTCTATCTCAAGCTTGTTGACAAATTTAGCTGTCAAAACTGTATCTTGATTTCTAGTCTACATTTAGTCAGGTCTCGGATTAGGATAGAAGTGTGTAGTTGAGAATCGGATATCACTGGGTTCTACCATTCGAAGGCGAAGATCAACAGGAGCTTTGGAGAACTTCAACATCAAAAAGTAAGTGAAAACTGAACCACCTATTTCGGATATCACTGGGTTCTATCTATGAGACATTGTCGCATGACTAAATTGGACAGTACATACATGACAAAAATTTCGAGTTAACTTTATCTTAAATATTGTTCTCGAAATATGACTAGTTATGCTTAAAAACATTTGTTCATCCTTGATGATTTGGTTAAGAACAAATTATTGTTCATGACTCAAATTATGATTCAAGATTTTATCATTTGAAAATAGTCTGGAACAGTGATATATGTCATTGATGTAATTCGGGAATGTTTCGAATTGATTATTAGAGAGATATAGAACTACTGTTAATCTGGATACATGATAGTATGCATACCAGTTCACATACTGGGAAAACTGTTATAAGTCCAGAGTCGCAGTATACATACCTAGTACACGTACCGGTGTAGCTATAGTTCGACAACAACTTTGTGGTACGCATACCCGGTATCCATACCACAAAAGTTTGTGACTCGTGAACCATGAACGGTACGCATACCCAGTATGCAAATCGGAAAAGATCTGTTGGTTTTAATACCGAAAATGGTATGCATACCATAAAATATATGTGAGTTCCTGACCTTGTTTTTGTCATAAGGTTATCCATACCCGGTACACGTACCATGACAAAGACATTCACGAACAGGTACAGTACACGTACTTTCCCTGTCGAATATTTTCGGATGCATTAAATTTATTTCTATGAGATAATCGACATTTGATCAACTCTCTAAAAACACTATCTAGACATTTTTGATCATATGTGTGATTCATGAAAAGTCTTAAAGTGTTATATTAAAATGGTTAAGTATGTAATTCAATTAGATAGTTTCGGTTAACCTACATGACACGGTTCGGTTACGGTCTATCCTAACCAGAGTGCATATTCTGCTATGTTAATCTCAAGTCAAGTTTTTTATCTAACGGTGATAAAAAGATTAGGGTATAAAAGTATAGAACGGGACAGTAACAGGTTGAAAACAAAAGGGTGAACGCTTACCTATTGAGAATTATTTTCCGCAAAAATCTTACCTACAGAAGATTTTGTATGGATAGTTGTTTCTTATTGATTGCTTGGTTCCAAAGCTATCTTAGCTTAAACCTAAAGCAACCTTGATCTTGAAAGTCTATTAAAGGAGAACCTCTAACAACTGGGATCTTTGAATCCCTGACACTATTCTTGTGTGTCCTAGTTGTAAACTAGAGTCATCCTTTTCTTCAAACCCTTTTAGGGTTTAGCGACTAAAAAGACTTCACCTAGGGATTCGTGAATCCAGGTCCAACTATCTTTATCTTGATAGTTCGAGTATCTTGACTTGTTTTGATTGTTGAGTTTCTTACTCAAACAAGATAGATATAAATCACAAAGTATCTTCGTCTCAGACTTTGTGATTCCACAAGTTTCAACTTGTGAGGTGAACAATAATCTAGGATGCTCTTCGGGAGTCATAAGACCGGATTTTGAGGTTTGCTAGATTTTGTCTATTGCAATCGATTCCCTACCTCACCTTGATCTTTGATCAGGACGGATATCACAAATAGGCTTATGTGTGGGAGGCAAATTGGTTTAAAGTCTTCAATTGAGTTGAAGCAACTCTTAGGCTATAAAGGACGTTAGCCAAGGGAATCAATTGCGCGGAATCCTGCTGGGATTCAAGAGGCGTAATGAGCTCGACTGTAACTGAATTTTGTGACGGTTTAATTCGGCCTCAACTACATTCCAATCCGAAGTTCTGATAGTATGTTAGTGTCTGTAGCGGCTTAATATAGTTTGATGTTCAGATTTGGACTAGGCCCCGGGGTTTTATACATTTGCGGTTTCCTCGTTAACAAAATTCTGGTGTGTGTGTTATTTCTTTTTCCACATTATATTGTCTATCTTTATAGGTTAGATATCACAGGTTGTACATTAATCAATCAAAGTAGATACATTCATCCTTGTTTGTTGGATACGAATTGATTGATTCTTGAATATTAATCTCTGCAATCATCCAAGTACTCTCACACATAATCAGTTCCACAGACTTGCTTCTGTAAACTTTCTAATTGTGGGAGAAAGAGATATAAGCTCTTCGTATAATTCCTTGATTGAGATTCATTAAGTTGAACTCTCAGAATTGTATTCCAGTTTAGTCCATACTGTTTTCCTAAGAAAAAGTTGGTGGTGTATTTTGGTACCTCCACGTTTTTAAGTTTACTTGGTCTCAACTGTACGAAGTTGGTAGTAGTCTTTGTACAACGGCTTAATACTGAGAATATTCAAAATTGGACTAGGTCCTGAGGTTTTTCTGCATTTGCGATTTCCTCGTTAAAGAAATCTTGTGCTCTTTTACTTTACTTTCCGCATTATAATTATTATTTTAGTTATAATAAAATAAACTCACTTGTACATTAATCAAACACCTGGTTTCATCTCATAGTTGGTTCGGTTCCGGACTTTGACTATATACCAAGTGTACATCTTGTGGTTGTCATCTTCTTGACAATTTCTATCTATGTTAGATTACACAAAGTATGTCTTGAATAGGTGGATATCAAAAAGATTGTAGTGTAATTGGTACCCTCGTCATTCCATAGTGCTACTCAAGGTACTGAGAATAAAGCTGACTCTACCAATCATATAACTTCTTCTCGCAATTCATCTTCTCAAATTGATATTATTAATCCCGTTGTTGCTACTACTATCTCTTTATTTTCAGTCAATAATGTGAATATGCTTTGTTGATGTATGAGGGGATTAGGAAAGAAAGCTTTTAATATTAATCCTGAGATAGTATTTCTATCCAAGACAAAAATGAAAAATGAAATTGCGCCTAGAAAATTGAATAATATGGGTTTATCATGTGCTTTAATGTCCCATGTATTGATAGAAGTAGTGGTATGCTTTTGGCTTGAAAACAAGAATTATATCTCAATATCATCCCTTCGATTCCTAAAGGCATTTATGTTACTACTAATGACATCATTCACTCCAAACTTTGCCATGTTCATATTGTGTACGACGAACCCAGACAGACTCTTAAAAATGACTTATATGGAGTAGCTAAAGTGATTTACCAACTAATCCTCTGTTAGTGATCCTGCTTTCTTTGTAGGAAATTTTAGTTCTCTTTTAAGAACAAAAGATGGTGGCTTAGAAGTTGATGATGTTGATTTCAATAATCTTAGAAATTTTTCTGCTTCTCATGAATTGCATGATCTTAATTTTTCTAGTCTTGGAATCACATGGTCCAATGTACAAACTGGTTATGTTTTAATTTTTGAAAGACTTGATAGATGTTTGATTAATCAAAATGCTGAAATGTTGTTTTCTTGACTTTGTGTTAATAATCTGCCTAGAGACTCCTCCGATCATTGTCCCATGCACATTGGTTTATATTTTTATGATATATGTATATGCCCAAACCTTTTCATTTATGGCTACGTGGATTGAAGATCCTACTTGTAAAGATGTTATAGCGAATTCTCGAACTGTTAATGTTGGGGAGTTCCCTTGCTTAAAGATAAATCGTCTTTTGGTAATATTCAAACCAATATTTCTACCATTAGTTATTATCTTTCTGATACCCAGACTTCCGACCCAACCAATTCTTCTTCCATCTTTAGATTAAAAACTAGATTAAATTCTTTATATTCTCTGGGGAAACTCCATTGGAAGGATAAATCTTGAAAAAGTGTGGATCATGGAAGGAGATATAAATATTCCATATTTCCATCAAATTACTTTTCTAAAAAGAAAAGAAAAAAGTCATTATTTGGACCAAGGATAAAACTGGTGCTACTCTAGCTGATAGAGAAAACACATGGCCTCCTTCTTTGTAGAATATCTATATTCTTCTAATCCTCAACATTTTCAAAAGGAAATGCTTCGAGGTCTTCCCTCTCAATTGTCTCCAACTGATAAGAATATTCTTATCATACCACTCACTCATGAGGAGATTAAGATTGTTGTTTTTCAAATGGGGAAAAAAAAATCTCCTGGGCATGATGGCTTCACTAGTTTTCTACCAAAAACATTGGGATATTGTAGGTGAGTCTGTAATAGAGATGACTCAAATTAGTTTTAGAACTGGTTGTTAAAGCATTACTCGGTCGAACTCGTAAGTTTTGTTATCTCAAGTTTGTTGTCAATGTTAGATTCACAAAACTATATCTTGATTTCTAGTCTACTAAACTCAAGATTCAGACTAGGATTAGAATATGTTAATTCAGGATCATACATCACTGAATAACTATCAAAGATTGAAGACTGAAGATCAAACGAAGACATTGGGAAAACTTCATCGACAAAGAGGTATGTGAATATTGAACCATCCTATTTACTCACGACATTAACCATTCTATCTTTATGAAACTATGTTGTATGATTTTAGTAGATTGATATTGCAAAGAAGAAATTTCGATCCAAGTTTGTCTTGACAAATCTCTCGAAATATGAATCAAGCAATGGATGTTCATAGATTCTTAACAATCTTAGTTAAGAACAATTTATTGCTCGTGAACTATTTTTAATTCAAGTTGATCATTTGGAAATTGCCCGAGCAATGATATTTATTATATATGATGATTGTTTCTGTTTCAAATTGTTTTAAGAATTTTTAGATTTACTGAGATTCTAGACATAGGGAAGGTACGCATATCCAGTACGCTTATGCTAGACATCTGAGTTCCGGAATGGGGTAGGTACGCATATCCAGTACGCGTACCCCAAGGTTTTGAGTTCCTGATGAGGGAGGTAGCATACGCAGTACACGTACCCCAAGGTCATGAGTTCGTGAATGCTAAGGGTATGCATCCCACTACGCGTTCCTTAGCAGCCTAAGTTCACAGACTGGTTCATAGGTATGCGTACCCCTCCACGTACCTACCCAGTACGAACTAAGCAGATGCTCATAAACAATTTCACAAATATATTTGACATTATTACAACTATCATAAACACTTATAATATGACTTTGTTCACTAAATCACTTTATGTTTATGAATCATGGTTTAAGTCTTGAGTGTTAATGAACACGATTATACTTATAATTTCTTAAGGTGTATTTGCTATGAATTATCATTCTACACGGTTTCAGAACCATGGATTGTATATTCTTTTGTTGAATTTCAAGGCGAACTTCTCACATGCTTACATGAATTCCTAACAAGATTTGCATCTAAACTGAGAAAATGTTTACTTGAATCTCAAGTTATCTTAGCTTGAATTCAAAGCTACCCAGAGACCTGAAAATCTATAGAGATTTTCTAACAACTAGGAAATTTAATCTCTGACACTTCCGTGTTCTAGTTTCTTGCTAGAGTCATCCTCTATTAACTTAGTTTTCATTTGAGAAACATAATTAGGTTTACGACTTGAAGACTTCACTTATGAATTTGTGAATCTAGGTCCAACTATCTTTCACCTGATAGCTCATGTATCCTGATCTTATTTTTATTAATTGTCGAGGTTTCCATTAACCTCAAATCAAGAACGATATAGAATGAAATCGCTAGTTCTCTTCGTCTCAGACTTGTTTTCTAAGAACATCATCCATGATTTCCAAAATATTAAGGATCATCTTCATACGTATTGTCTAGCCTATGGTCCCTCATGACATAGAAGATCTTAAATATTTTTATTAATTGTCGAGGTTTCCATTAACCTCAAATCAAGAACGATATAGAATGAAATCGCTAGTTCTCTTCGTCTCAGACTTGTTTTCTAAGAACATCATCCATGATTTCCAAAATATTAAGGATCATCTTCATACGTATTGTCTAGCCTATGGTCAGGAAATAAATTTTAATAAATCTAATCAAACTCATGTGAGTATATTACAATCTGTTGATGCTAGGATTACTTCATGATAACATAAACTTCCATCACAATCTGATAAGACTTCTCTTGTTAAACATGTTTCCCAACCCATTCTTATATACCAGATGCCCGCTTTTCTTATCCTTAAGTATTATTGCATAAAGATCGACTCCCACCTTTATAAGTTATGGTAAGGTGCAAATTTGGATCCTTCATCTGCTAGGTTGGGACATTCTATGTTCCCAAAAGTGTGGATGGGGTTTAGGTTTTAGGAAAACTGAACTTAACAACCTTGCAATTCTTGGAAGCTTGTTGAGGGTCATGATCCTCTTTTACGTACTGTCTTAAAGGCTAGATATTTTCCTAACTCTGACTTCTTGAATGCTAAGTGCCCTTATGCTTGTTATTAGACCTAAAGATTTCTCCATACTATCAAAGAGCTCATCAAACCTTTTATTTTCTGGATTGTTAAGGATAGCCAATTTATTGATCCCAGATGTGATAATTGGATTCTTACTTCTGGTTTGCAAAGCCTAATCCTCGGGTCCAACAAAATTCTAACTTGAAAGTCTCTTACTCATGATCATGATACTAGATCCTGGAATATGTTTAGATTAAATACTCATTTTGATAATGTATATATACTAAGAATTTTTTTTTATACCCTTTATCCAGCTTTGCACTCCTGACATGAGGGATTAAGAGCTTTTAAAGAATGATGAATTTAGTTCTAAGTCTGTATGTTTGGGTCTCTGAGGTCTTAGACCTTCCCCAAATAAAAACCTTTGGAAGTGCTTTTGGAATATTAGAGTGCCTCTCCATATACAACAGTTTCTCTGGAAAGCTGTCAGAAATTCTATTCATGCATGGGTTGTTCTTCAAACCATAATGCTCATTGATTATCTTTTTCATTAATATGTCCTAGATGTTATCTTCTTCATGAATATGTTATGTTGCTTTAGTTCTTTGCCCTTTTACTATTACAACTTGGTATAAATTTCCTTTCTGTATGATTAATATGTTTACTGATTTTCTCTGCCTTATTGGCTCTTTCACTGGCTTATTGATCTGTGTCGGCTTTACCTGGGGATTATAAATGTCCATTTGCTTCTACTTTGTGGTCTATCTAGAGTAGTATGAATAATTACTAATAATGAAGCTCTAGGTGTTGTTATAGCAAGAGTTATAGCCATGCTAATTGTTAAAAACCCAATTATTATACCTAGACTTTATAAGATTGTCATTAGTAATGTAAGATGGATGTCTCCTCCATAAGGATAGACCAAGTGTAGTTCTGACATACTTTTGATGTTATCACAATGGCAAAAGATGCAGGATATTGATGACAAATTTCGGCAATAAAACTTCATATTATTTGAGGTGTACTTCCCAGAAGAAGACGACACTCATGCTATCTGGAAAGTTTTGAAGAAAGTAATGGAATTTTAGCTTACCCATGTCATAGTGGAGGGTGACACTAAGGAGTTGGTGGACCAGTTTCCGACTGAAAACTTTGAAGGCAATCAACGAACGAATGCTCTTTTCAACGATATTTATTTGCTTAGTTCTAACCTTGTGGCGTATAAATTTACTTTTCAACCTAAAGTTTGTAGTAATATTGCTCATACTTTGATCCACTGGGATAAAGTAAACTCTACTTCCATGTTTTTTGTACACCTATGCCCACTGCAGAAGCAGACTGCTAAACTTTCCAAGGCTTTTGATTATAAAAAAAGGTTAAATTTTAAAGTTGTATAACAAATTGCCATACTAACAAATCCCATTTTGTAGATCATTTGTAGATATCAGAGAAATCACTCACCATCATTGTATAAAAGTTTAGTGCCCAATCATTGCGCGACATACTTGTTAATTTAAATCTTGTATAGTTTTGTATATTTTATTTAGATTATAATTTTTTTCATACCTAATAGTAAGTTTCTCGTTCACGATTCAGGGTAGCAAGCTGTGTTAAAAGTATAATATAGTCCTTGTTTTTTGTTTTTAATTTTTTAAAAAGTTTTTCATATTAATTTTATTTCAACAACATGAAAAAAATCTATCATTGTTCTTGCGAAAAAAAAGAGGCATAAAACAATCCCACCACCCTCATTCAAAATCCTGGCTCCACCCCTGCTATGTAGAATCTAAAATACTTATGAGAAATCCGCTCGAATCTGGATAAAAGAAAAAAGACGTCTGACAGAAAACTGAATTATTTGATTCCACTATTTCGCGAACTAGTGGAATTAATCAGTTCGTGTAAGCGACTAAATAAGAGATTTAACATTAAGAGAAAGTCAAACTTCACGAAGTAGTAAAATCATCTTGTGAATGTAAATATAACTTAATGTCTTTGGGATCTTCTTCATAGTCACAATACGTGGAACAAAGAATTGTCCTCAACCTTCCATGCGAGAAATCCTATTAAACATCCATTGCTTGAATTTATGTTTCGAGATTTGTCAAGTACTTGCTTGAACTCGAAGCTTATTATTTGCGACTCATCATATACTAAAGTCGTATAGCATTCTATTAGTAGATATAATAGTATACTAATGAGTAAATGGGACAGTTAGTCTTCACATGCCTTTGTTGATGAATTCCTCGCAGATGTCTTCCTCGTTCTTCAATCTTTAATCTTCAAAGGTCAATCATTGAGTTCTAATGATCAATTACCATGCTTGAATCCTAGTCCGAGACTGACTTCAGTAAACTGTAAATCAAGATGTAGTTTTGTTCATCTAAATTCGACAACAATCCTGATATACCAAAACGTGTGAGTTTGACCAAGCTATGCTCTGACAATCTTCAAATTGAAAATTAAAATGCAATAAAAACTTAGTTAGTGAAATTTGAGCGATAATTAGAGTTGGATTACTTCATTGTCCCGTGAATCTTTAACATAGGTTATATTCGACCTCTTCAAATACTATTTTGTTTTATTTCAATAGTAGCTTTGTTCTTCTGGGTCGAAATTACAGATACGCGTCTTGTTCTTCTTGCATTTTTTGTATTTTCTATTGGTTACTTGTCATAATGCCATGAAATGGATTTCTTGCTGCATTTTTCTGTTTCCTTTTTTTATTTTGTTTTTTGCCAAAAATATTCCATTAGTTTGTCACTTTGTAAATTGATAAATGATTCATCCATCGTTCTTGAACTACTTCCCCGACGATATATTTTTTCTTGGATAATCTCGTTAATGATATCCTTTGACGACTTAGTTTTTGTTTATTTTTTATGTTCACCTTGCACCTCCATAGAATTCAACCATTTGGTAGTATGTCTGTCCTATCATCCTCTTAAGTTGGTGCATATTCATTTTACGTTGAGTTCACATTTTTCGAATGATGACTTCATAGTATAATCTTGAGATTTTGAAATTGAGTTGTCTGTGTATTACAAAATAAGTTAACTTTATCTTAATTGATTTAATCAAATTCATTAACTTATCAAGTCAACGTGTGAAGTACCACTCTTATTTTGTGTATCTCGAAAAGAATTCTTGGATATATCCTCATGTCTTTTTTTATTGCGATAAATATATTTTCTCGGATTTGCCCATATTCAATTTGTTAAAATTTTCAAAACAATATCCATTCATAACAATGTGTTGACACTACTTCAACAAGTGTTGACCTACTTCAACAAGTCCGAGGTATCCAAAGATCTCATGGACGATTCTTCCACAATGGAATCCGATAAGTGAGATTTCGAGTAAGTGTTTACATAATCTTCTTCTGTCCGAAGAAATGAATCACCCATTCCATTGATATGGATACATCTGAGATCACCGAATGCTTAAAAGTTCCTCTATTCAATCCTTTTCCAGAAGATAACGTCGTCAATGTCAAATAGAAGGCCAGATAAGTAAAAGGTCAAAAAAGTATTCAGATTCTGAACGGAAACTATGTCTCCGCGGTGACAACCCAATTTCCTGGCACACTGAAAACCTGGCTTCTGCGAGCCAAATCATGGCTTACCAACATTAAGGATATGTAGTTTCCATTAGCCATCACTTAACTAACTACTATAATCTTCACAACATGAAAATTATTGCTTGGAATTGTCAAGGCTTTAATGATCTTAAAACTAGGTATCAAATTAACATTCTTTCAAGAACTCATAACCCTGACATTCTTTTTTTTACAAGAAACGAAAATCAATTTTGATAAAATTCTCAAACTTGCTAAATGTCTTGACTTCCCAAACAAAGTTTTTGAGCCATCTATAGGTCTTTCTGGTGGGCTTGTCCTTCTCTGGAAAGATGGTTTTACTCTTGACATTGTTTACTCCTCAAATAATATGATTCATTGTCTAGTGAAACATGACCCTTCTAAGCCATAATGACTCTTATCTTGTGTTTATGGTTCTTGTAAGCCTCTTGAGAAGAAAACTCAATGGAACTTAATTAGAGATTTATGGTCAGAAATGAAGCAGCCGTGGGTGTTGATTGGTGAATTAAATATTATTCTAGATCCTAGTGATAGAGTAAATAGGAATAGTGCTTCTAGTTCCACATCACCATCAATTCTCCAATGCATTAATGATGCTTATAATGGCACACCTTTAACATGGACGAGTAACAAGCATGACACAGGCAGGATCAAAAGTAGGTTAGGTAGGGCACTAACTAATGATAATTGGATAGTTAGTTTTCCTGACTCACTTAACTCAGCTAACATCTGATCATACTCATATATGCTTGAATTTATATAAACCTACTAGCCATAATAGCAAAAATTGGAAGTTTTTTGGTGCTTGGATGAAAGACAGATCATGTACGGATCAAATCAAGCTAGCGTGGAACTCAAGTATTGCTGGCAGTATTGCTCATAATGTCAATCATAAGCTTCGGCTGACAAGAAAACTCCTCGGAATATGGAACAGAACTAAATATAGATACAAATATTAAAGATCTTTATTCAAGGCTTGATATCCTTCATTCAAGTAGGAGATAATTCTTCAGAAGTTCTTCAAGTGGAAAAGGAGATTGATAAATGGGATGAGATTAAAAAAGAGTTTTCGATGAAGAAAAATAAAGAAAGCTTTTTCAAAGAAGTGGATTACAACACCAAATTCCATCATGCCAACGCAAATAAAAGGATGTAAAGGAACTGGATTGATGCCTTACGTAATGAAAATGGAGTATGATGTTCTGACAAAGATTCTTTATCTCAACTTCTTATAAATCATTTCCAGAGCATTAGTACTTCTTCTTCTCCAACACAGAATGATGATTTCCTACAACACATTCATATTGTTATCTCTGCAGAAGATAATACTAAACTTATGGCCATACCAACTGAAGCCGATTGCTCTCTGTAATACTTCTTAATAAACATATTTCTAAACTTATGGCAAGAAGAATGAAGGTAATTCTGCACAAGGCAATATTTGCCTTACAGTCTGCATATGTTCCAAGAAGATTAATTTTGGATAATATATCCCTTGCACATGAAATCATCCATACTTTGAAAAGGAAAAAGAAATGAGACATCTATCTTGATTTGTTGGATATGTCGAAGGCTTTCGACATGTTGCATGGAGTGGGATTTTGTCATAGAAGTGATGAAGCGCATGGGTTTTTGTGATGAATAGTGTTCTCTTATCATTCAGTGTATATCAACCACTGAAATCTCAGTACTTCTGAATGGTTCTCCCTGTATTCCGTTTAAACCCACAAGAGGCATTCGGCAGGGAGATCCAATCTCCCCTTATTTATTTATAGTTGCGGTGAAAGCTTTTTCTAGAGCAATGGTTGCAACTGAATTCTCTAAAGATATAAGTGGTATCAAGATAGCTAGAAGGGAACCCCCTATAAGTCACTTACTATTTGTCGATGATTGCCTTATTTTTGTCAAGGCAAACCAGGATAACACACAGAGTCTACGAAGTATTCTTCAAGCTTTTAGTTTATGTTCTGGTCGGCTTTTGAACTACCAAAAATCTAGCATCAGTTTCAGCAAAAGTCTCAGTGCATCATCAGCTGCTACTATTACCAGACTTCTTAATGTGAAGAAAATGAATGATGACGAAAAGTACCTTGGTATCCCTCTTTTTCTGAAAAAAGAGAAGAAAATATCTTTTAATAATCTCATTGGAAATATGGAAAGACGATTATCAAAATGGAAAGGAACTACACAATCACAAGCAGGTAGAAGTATCATGGTAAAAAAACGTCCTTAGTACTATTCCTCTTAATCAAATGAGTTCATTCAAACTTCCTGAAGATACTATAAAGAAGATGAATTTGATACAGCTGAGATTTTGGTGACGGAAAAAAAAAACTATTATTTCTTACCTGTTTTCCGGGTATTTGTAAAACTGTAGATGATGGGGGTCTTAACTTCAGGGATCTTAGGTGTTTTAATCACGCGTTATTGGCCAAAGCAGCAAGGAGACTCTGTACTATAACTGATATTTTGTTAGTACGTTCTCTCAAGGCAAAATATTTTAAAAAATCTCATCCTCTTCACGCCCTTATAAAGGCTGACTCTACATGGTCTTGGAAGAGTGTCAGCTTCGAGTTTGATTTTATTAAGAAATTCAGCTTTTGGTCAGTCGCTAATGTAAAACAGATTCTTATTTGGCATGATAAGTGGATTCATTATAAGGACGTCCCTCCTTCTCCAACTATTACTGCAACCAATCTATCTTCTTATACATATGTTACTGAGTTGATTGATGAAAATACTAAAAGTTGGAAGTCACTACTTATTTAAAATCTTTTCGACACAAATACTGCTCAGCAGATTCTTAGTACGAGGAGTCCATACAACAGTGAAGATAGACTTTGTTGGACTCTGACGAAGAACGACAACTTCACTGTCAAATCTGCATATTATGCTCTTTATAATATAAAGAACCACAATGCTCAAGCTACATACAAACTCAATTCTAACAATACTTTGAGGAAGGTATAGAATTTGGATGCGATTCCTAGAGTTAAATTATCCATCTGGAAGTGTGTTAAGGATATTGTTCCTTTCAAAGAGAGACTGAGCAGGAGAGTGACACAGGAGGAAATAATATGTAGCAGATGCAAGGGTGCAACTGAGACTACTCTCCATATCCTTATCGAATGTCCCTACGCTAGGGCTGTATGGTTTTGTGCTGGTTACAAACTTGAAGATCGGAACTGGAGTTCTCCTAAAGAGTGGATTGATTCTTGGTTCACAATTCAAGACAGATCCATTATTACTAGAATGGTAACCATTTGCTGGTATTTATGGAAAGAGAGGTGTTGTCTGGTCTTTGACAACAAATCCTTGTCCCCGCAACAACTGATGCGGGCTATTGAAATATTTATGTTGAGTGTTGCCTCTGTCCAACACAGTAGTACTAAATTGCAATTTGATATAATAGTTCCTAAATGGATACCTCCTGATATAAATTATATCAAATTGAATTCTGATGCTTCATATTGTGAACTAACAAAAACTGGAGGTAATGGACCAATATTCAGAGATTTTGCAGGTACACATGTAGCTTCAAGGTGCATTAGCTTCAATGGGGCATTGGGAGCAGACCATTTGGAGAGCTTAGTTGTTTTGGAGGGTCTGCAGTGGGCTATGCAGTTAGGTTTCAAGAAGATAATCATTGAAGCTGACTATCAGAGCCTAATACAAGCCATTCAAGGAGCTGCTTCAAATATTTCATGTGAGCTGAGAAGAATTATTGAAGATATTTCTTTTTTGTTAATTTCGTTTGATTCTTGTGTTTGTAAGCACATAAATAGACTAGCGAATAAATGTGTTGATGTCTTAACTAAACATGCTCGTAAACAAGGAGTGTGTAGTTGGAAAGAGGATCCCCTTCTTTCTTAGTAAACTCTATTATGTATGACATCTCTTAGATTAATAAAATTTCCTTTTGACTAATGATTTCGAGTCAGTGCAATCTGGACTTCAATGCATGGTACTATTGCTGGTGATAGCTTGGAAGTAGCTAAAGCATTCTCGATAATTCGGGCTGAAGGAAGTAGTCGTGGGTTACATCTTAATGTTATCAAGACTGAATTATTTTGGCCCTGTGTTGATCCTAGAAGTCAAGCTGATGGAGTCTTTCCTGCCAACATTAGTAGACCTAGTAATGGTGTAAAGCTATTGGGAGGGCCGGTGAGTCTTAATTTGCAGTTTTGCAGTGATCTTGTGAAGACTAAAATTGATAAAACTTTACACCTCATGGAATATGTTAAGCAATTACATGACCCGCAGAGTGAGTTATTACTCATACGAAGTTGCGCAGGTGTTTCAAAGCTTTATTTTAACATGAGAACTACTAAACCTGATGCTCTTCAACAAATTATTTCTTGTTATGATCTTCCCTTGGTACAGTTTCTGCGGCATATTGTTACATGAGATGGTGCAGGGTTTGGTCTCCTCCAACAACGTATTGATACACTTCCAATGAAGGATGGGGGTTTGGGTGTTCACACGATGGAAGACACGAGTAAATATTGTTTTCTTGCTTCTTGTTTTCAAACAAGAAATCTGCAGGAGGTCATCCTTAATCTTCCACCTGAATCGCACTAAGTCTCGCCAAAGATGCTTTGTCACAATTCAAGCAGGTATGTGGGCTGTCTTCTTTCAATATCAACAATATTGCCACTCATCTTATGAAATCTTTGGCAATAAAGTATTTTGAGGTTGTTAAGAAAGATATGCCTTACAAATTTGTTATGTCAGAACGTGATACTATACTTTGGCAAAGTAATAGGCTTGACCATGCTCGGGATTACCTTAAAGCTATACCAATATGTGGGCTTAATCAGACACTGGGGCCTCGCCACTTCAGGGCAGTTATTTGTTACAGGCTTGGTGTACCTATTTTAAACACTATTGATGTTTGTGCTTGTTGTAAGAGGAAGATGGATGTCTATGGAGATCATGCACTTCATTGCGCAAGTGAGGTGGGTATAAAGTTTAGGCATGATTTTGTTAGGGATGTTGTTTCGGATATTCTTTACAAGGCCGGAGTTGCAAATAGAAAGGAGGTCAATCTTGGACTCTTATCAGATGATGCCAAGGTTTTAAAGACCGCTGATATTCTTGTCTATAATTGGGTTAATGGGCAAGATTTTTGTTTTGATGTTACGGGTGTTTCACCTTTTTTCGGTATTAGTGGTCGGGCTTTCGTTCCGGGTGTCGCTATTTCTAATGCTATTTCACACAAGCGGACAAAATATTTGGACAAGGTGTCTGCTCATGGGTATGGTTTTGGCGTCCTTGCTTTCTCCACTTTAGGTGAACTTAGTGAAGACATGGTGATTCTCTTGAAGAGGTTGGGAAATTATATAGCTAATTACGACCTCAATTACAAAATAGGTAATTTTCTTTTTTATAGATTAGGTATTTCAATTCAAAAAGGTGTAGGGGCTCAACTTGTTGCTAGGTTGCCACCCTCTATCGACATTGTACCTTGTATTTGATTCTTTTGTTAATAAAAGCCTTTGCGGCCCCTTTTCTCTAGAAGAAGAAGAATAACACAAAAAAAAAAAAAAAAAAAAAAAATTACCAAAATTTTCTACATAATTATGGTAACCCGGAGCATCACAGTGCTTGCCCTAAAACCTCAAGCACTGCCCACCGTCGGATCAAACACCAAACTATCCATGATTCACAATATGTCCTTTTCCTCTTGACTTCTTTTTATCTGCTTAAAATATCAATGTCATAGAGGTTGCGTGGTTTTGCCGCAGCCTTTGGAGAGAGAAGAATACTACCCTCGTCCCTCCCTTATACAAACGAAGCGTATCGTCTCTCTCAGTGCAAGAAGTAGCAGACGAAAAAAATGTCGGGTGCAGCAGCGAACCAGGAAGAAGAAAAGAAACCCAACGATCAGGGGGGAGCTCACATCAATCTCAAGGTTAAGGGTCAGGTCTGATTCTTCTCTTCATTATACCGATTCGTTATGTTAAGGGTTTTCCTTTGCGTTCCTTAATTTTTTGTTTGTATTCTGTAAGTTTTATTTTTAGGGTTTATCAGTGCTGTTTTTCATTATACCGATTGTGGTTATCAGTGCTGTTTTTCATCTTTTTAGTTCGATATACCCTTTTATTTATGAATTTAGTTTATGGGGTGTTTCCCGTTTGCTTGTTGGATTGATTTTGAGGGATTTCATGCTATATAGACATTAGCGTTTTCTAGGGTTTTTTTTAGTTATGTTCTTGTTCTATTATTATCTATTGACTGCAATTTAAGTATGAGTTTCTGATGTGTAACTTCTCTGTCAGTTTTATGCAATAAGGCTCACTTGTATCTGGTTTTAGGTTTTCATTATTTTGAATTGCAAACTAGTGTTGCCGTTCTGGTTGGTTATGTCCCTATAATTATTTGTATGATATTTTCAGTTTAATTTTCTGACTGGAACGATTTGGTGATATCTGTACTTTTGATATCAACCTTCAAGTCATTGTAGATTATTTCCTACATTACGTTACTTTAAGGAGGTGTATTTTAGTAGGCAGGTTCTTGATACTTAAGTGATTAGGTGCTTGATGTAGCACAATCTAGGATCAGTAGTGGTGAATAGTTGGAAAAGTGCTGGAACAATTTCATAATATGCATGTGGTATAGAAGGATAGAGTGATATTTGTAGATTGTTTTAGGGGAGAATTAAAAGTAGTTCTTTATACTTGTAGCGGTTTTGATTTTGTAAGTCTACTCCGTCGTTGGTACAAAACAATATCTTATCTAGTCAACATGTTAAATTCCTTGGAGGCTATTTTTCCTGGCGCTGTTTGGGATCTGTATCCCTTGGTGGAAAACAAGGGAATGGGGTAGTGGCTGCGTTAACTTTTGGAAATCATGTTACATATGCAGTTGGAAGATAGACTCGGTAGATGTATTGTATTATCAGCGTGTATGTAGGCTAGTTTAGTGTTGTTTAGTATGTTTCCCGTTGGAGCTGAAGTTTGTTTAACTCTTGCATCTTAGCAGGACTAGCAGGACACCTGCCATTGCTAACTTTTTCATTGCTGATGGACGAGATCCTGAACTATTTGTGTTATTTTTCTCTCATCAAAATTGTATTGTTTCATAATATGTATTTCATATTCTTAAGTGAAATTATCAATGGAATATGAGGATGTAGATTAATGTTAGGCTAAATAACTTAAAACTTAGCGTCAGGATGTGTGGTTTAATGCAGTTGTGTGTATGGTAGGTAGGCCAATGGCTAGAGTTTTTGCTGAACAGCTAAAAGTGACAGACTGTCCCTGTCTGGCCTTTTTTCTTCTTCTCAGTACTCCGATCTTCAGTAGTCATAATGTGGAATATCTTATGCAACTTTTTATATTGTTACTAGTGGTCTTAATTTGGTTTTTGTCAACCGGGTCACATTTGAATACTGGAGATGCTGTAAGCAAATCTTAGCCAAACCAGTCTCTTGTATTATAGGAGGCACCATGTGGTTTTATGTTTTCTAACTGAATCTTGGATAGTAGGGGCATCTCCCTTGGACATGTCAATAACTGTATAACTTTGTCTTTTTTACAGGATGGGAATGAAGTGTTTTTCAGGATCAAGAGAAGCACTCAACTGCGGAAGCTGATGAATGCATACTGTGACCGACAGTCTGTAGATTTCAACTCAATTGCGTTCTTGTTTGATGGGCGCCGCCTTAGAGGGGAGCAGACTCCTGATGAAGTAATCTCTCCTTCTCTCATTAAGATTTATATGTATATATGTATCACTAAGAGCTAAGTATTTAATTTCCTAGTTGTGTCCCTTTTTCTGTAATTGCAGCTTGAAATGGAGGATGGGGATGAGATAGATGCCATGCTGCACCAAACAGGTGGTTTTGCCTTCTAATTGGATATTGTCTATGTATAGGTTGGAGGGATTTTCATTAACTTATCTTGTGGTGGTGTAATGCAAGACTTAGAGTTTTGGCACTGTAACAAGCTATGTTTTTTTTTTTTACGGTTCGGAGCGTTGGTTTGACTCTAAAGATTTAAAGATAACCCTTTCATCAAGGGAAAGCTTCGATCTAGTTTATGCAATGATACGTTGTTCTTCTCTGCTGTTTCATTTTCTTTTGATTTGTTTGTATATTGCATTCATCTGTTTTTCTTCACGTTTATGTAAACTTCCTGAGTTGTGTCGATTGAGCTAGAGATTAGATGCGGAAACTGCTAATTGGTGTCATTCAGTTGTTGGAATATGATTTTGCTTGGGTCAATCAAGTTGTCTAAAACTTTCCAACTGGGGTCATAGATGATCAAACCCCGGGGTCAAAGATGATCCAATCTGAAGTTTTTGTTGTATGTGATTTACAATAGAGGAAAAGTTAGGGCGTTCGTGCTAGTTTTGGCAGACTTCCAACCACCCAAAGGAAATCTGGCTGTTATACAAGATAACTTATTTTTGACTGAACTAACTTCTCACGGTATGGAAACGTAGTCACGACTTTCTTGCGACCTCGGACTTTACTAGTGTGTTTGTTCTTCTTTTTTCCTCTAATTCTTCTTAGATCCAAGTTATGATTGGTGTTTAATCTATTGTTAGATCCTGTATCTCCTTTTTCGTTTGATTTAGTTTTCTTTTTCCATGGATCTCCTTATACCTAGTATCGAGGGGTCTGATTTAATTTCTAGTTCTTCCAAAAAAAAATTTGTTAATGATACTCATATGGATGATGGCATTAATGAAGAAGACAAAATTTTCATTTTAGAACATGGGGATTTATTTATTTTTAATCAACTCTACTTGAAAGAGAGATCGCAGAACCGAAGTCTTTACCTGTGTGGGTTAATCTTTTCAAAGTTCCAATTCATACTATCTTTTTAGATATGCTGTATGTGTAAAGTTTCAACGTTTTCTTAAAACCCATTATGTCTTAATAAATTGATTATATCCAGGAAAGAATGGGATATGCTCGGGTATAGAGACGGATGTTGCTGTGAGTTTCAACCATGATTCCTGTTGTGATTGGAGGTAAGAGGATTGAAATCCCCTTGGAGACCTCCTAGATGTTCTTTTTGTGAAGTTTTTGGATACTCTCTAGTTAGATGTGTTAGAAGACCTAAAGAACCTGTTGACTATTAATCATGTAGTTGTTGCTACAATTGCCGATAGTCCTAAGGAAGTGCGGATTAAAAAGACTCCCAAAAGAACTAGAAATGGTTCTCATCAGAAGGAGGATATTGGATCTGGCAGTAATTCTGTTGATGCTGAAATTTTAGATAGTAATACTATTAATGTGGTTTATGGTTCTTTTAAAGAAAAAAAGTGCAGTTCTCTAAGGGAGTTCATTTTAATGGTAACAATTCATCTCAGTTGGTAGATGTTCCTGTATGTATGGGCAATAAAATTTGAAAATTTATCTGAACAAGCTGCAAGGTCCTTAGAGCAACCACAGCGGGCGACTAAACTCAAATATTTGGTAAAAGAATGAGACATAGTGGGACGTACTATCGACTAAACCCCGACTATCGACTAAATCCCAGACTATATTTGGTTTGGGACCAAGACCAAACTCAAATATATAGTCGAGCGAACGTATAGTTAACGCCCCACAACAGGCGAACGTATAGTTAACGCCCCACAACAGGCGTGCATAAAGTTAACGCCCCACACCAGGCGTTAACTATACCTCCGCCCCATTTTTTTTTTCTTTATGGTGGGGCGGTTGTTCATAAGTTCGCCCCATTATTTGTTTTTGTTTCTCTTGAGTGGGGCGGGCTTTATATCTCCGCCTCATAAATTTTTTATTTTTTTTTTTTCAATTACATGAACAGGATCTCGCTCCATCGGGCGAACTTATAATGTACGCTCCACCATCGGGCGCACTTATAATGCACGCTCCACCATCGGGCGAACTTATAATGCACGCTCCACCAAATTTAGTCTTCTACCCGTAGTGTCACAACACGGACTAAACCCAAATTTTGGTCTTTTTTCCCTCTTTGGTCTTTGGTTATACTCGCACCACTGCAGTTGCTCTTAGCAAACAATAACTCTGTTCTTGATGACATTATTAAGGACTCAACTAAAGTACATGCCTCTACTGCTAATTCTAATGAAGCTGCATATATGTCTTCTGATGTTGTAGAGTCGATTGAGGAAGGTGTTGGTGGTGTGAGATCTCACTTTAATCACAAGCCATCTAGTCAAAAAGAAATTAAGAATCCTCTGAAGGTTGCCGACTATAAGAATTATGGTAAGAGTAGTAGGAAAATTCACCCTCTTTATGTTATCAATGTTTAAGTTTGGTTCCTGGAATTCTAGAGGCCTTAATGATCCTCTTAAACAAGAGAGAGGTTAGGAGTTACATTAATGAAAATAATATTTCCCTTATTGGTTTAGTAAAGACTGATGTGCAATTTACTAATAGTAATAGAATAAAAGAAGTATTTGGCATTCTAAGATAACTATGCTCATAATAACTCTGGTAGAATTTGGGTTGGCTGGAACCCTGAAGTTACGAAGGTTTCTGCTATTCAATCTTGTGCTCAAATTATTTTTCTTGATTTTGTTCTTCCCAAAAATAAAAGATGCATTGTTTCCTTTGTTTTTGGTGACAATAATGCTCTTGTTAGAAGGTCATTATGGGTTGAGTTAGAAGCTTTTGCTCTTTTTAATGAATTTCCCTGGATTGTTTTAGGTGACTTCAATTCCATTATAGATGTTACTGATAATATTAGTAGTATTGTTATTCAAGCTTCTCAATTTTCCTATTTCTGGAATTAAACTCAAAATGCTCAAATATTTTATCTATCTTTTATTGGATTTCGTTTTACTTGGTGTAATCACCAAAGTGGCGATGATAAAGTTGTAGCTAAACTGGATAGAGTCTTAGTTAATTTTGAATGGCTTGTTGAAATTCAAGATTCGATAGCATTTTCTACCCCCATGTGTTTCAGATTATAGTCATGTTTTTCACTTGTTATGAAGGTAGATTTCATGGTCCCTCTCCTTTTAGGTTTTGCAATTTTCCCTTTGAAGACCCTGAATTCTTAGATACTGTCAGACAAGAGTGGTGTACTTCTGTTAGAGGTAATGCAACCTATTAGTAAGGATGAAGTGATATATGCTCTCTCCATCATTGATTATAGTAAGTCTCCAGGGCCTGACGGGTTTTCTAGTCATTTCTTCAAAGCTGGTTGGGATATTGTTGGCGATGATTTTGTGGCTACTATTCGAAATTTCTTTAATAAAAGTAAATTATTGAAGGAAATAAATAATACTTTTATTAAGAATAACATATTCTGAGTACAAAAGTTAGTTATTGTGTACAACGAAATGGATCTCTTTGTTATGAATATAGGAGGCATGAAGTAGGGAGAAAGAGAAAAGGAAAATCTTATTAACAATGAGTTTACTACCAGGGGTAAGCAAACAATTTTGGGAGTGCAAGTTCATATTAACCATATCCGAAGTTCAGTGACCCTAACCTTTTGATAACAAATATCTCCAAACAACATATGATAACCAAAATTGTGTAGCCACTTTGTTGGGATCCAAAATCCGAATAACCTTTATTAAAATTCATTATTCTCTTGAAAATTACATTGATAAGTTATAAGTAATAGTAAGAGGAATAACAGTTAGCTGAACATAATCAGCATCTAGTTTGATCAACGTAGAAGTCACATTTTGACCAAGTTCCGTAAACCCTCTTTCACAATCAAATGCAGCATTCATCGCAGAATTTATGTTAGCAAGGTCATAATCTTTACTTTTAAAACTTGCAATAGCACTTTGAATAGAATCAAGAGCATCAGAATAAACTTGTGAACATACTTGTAATATCCGGTATTTTTATTTGTGTGTTCGGGTCGGGTTTTACACGAATTAACTAACCTTATTGTTTTCCTTAGTGTATGTGGGTTGTTTGGACTAGAAATACTACAAGTTAGGGTGAAAACAAATTAATAATAAATAAAATTTGGAGAAAAATGGAAAGATAAATAAAAGAATTAAGTTGAATAATAAATATAATATTTATACTAATAATAATGAGTATAGGTTAAATATAAATAGGGAGAAAAGTATTAGAGAATTTAGAAAACCAAAAGCTATGGAGATGAAGAAAATGAATTGAAGCTAGGGTTTATTTTAGAGATGGAGACCATGGAAAATCAGTGGAGAATCAATGAAATTGAGGTAGAATGTGAAACCCTTTCTCTTTTGGTGTTTATTTTATTAAATTTGACTTAACTCTAATCGTTGTTTTCCTTAAAACCCCATTAATAGAAATAGTGATCATATTGCTGCAATCATATTCGAATTGGATATATATATTTTGCCTGTAATCATTGTCGAACTGTATATATACTAGTACTTGATCATATTTTTTCTAGTGAAAGTACACAAGAAACAAAGTGAAAAGTTGAAGAGATAACTAAAAATTTATTCAAAAAGAAAGCTTAAGCGAGTGCAAGGCAATGTTGAATCGAATTAACCAATGGTGGAGTTGATGTTGATTAATCCTCGAAAGAAGAAGACAAAGTTTGCAAGTGGCCTCCACCATTTTCAATCACGAGATTTGTCATAGCGACAAATCAAAATTGAAATTTGGGCAGATTTTGTATATGTAATCCTGTTACAAATGAGATACTGAGAATGATAAAAATGCGAGAAACAGTTATCTTTAAACTAAACAGCGAGTGCCGAACGTGTAGAACAACCATAGCATACGATACGGGCCGCTATGGATTCGCCACGTACGGTGTACCAACCAATTTTGATGTGCAAATTGAGTCAATGTCATGTGCGTAATTTATTGGAGATCAAAAATAAAGAATTTGAGATAAAAAGATGGAATTTCAGAATCGCACATTTAGAAATTATAATTAGGTCTATATCTTTTTAGATTTTGGTATTGCTTGAGCATTCCTGTGCTTTGAAAGCATCTTTTTGATATAAAATCAAAAATTAGAAGAAAACCTGAACTTTTAAGAAGATATTAGTAAAGGTGGGGATCGACAGGAGGGATGCAATAGAAGAACGATGGGAGAGATGGAGATGGAGAAGAAGAAGGTGGCCCGTGGTTAATTTATAAGTTAGGGTTTTCTAAAAGTTCGGTTATTAGCGTGGTTTATTGTTGGGTGTAAACAAAAAGTCACGAAGTGGTATTTAGGATATATGAGAATATATGTGAGTGGCAAATAGGATAAGTGGGGTGGTAATTAATGGGAGTGGCAAATAGGAAAAGTAAGGGTGGCAAATAGGTGGAACCTTATTTTATATTGTTGGGTTTTAGTAATTTAATCACACAACTATATATCTCCTAATGATGATCAGCTTTTGAAATTTTTAGATAACATGATTAGGTACCTATGGTTAAATTTTGAGAACAATACACCACAAATTCACCGTCGAATGTTCGTTTAGGTTTAGGTGATAGTTTCTGAAATTCTGGACAGTTTTGTTTTGCTGTGGTTTTGATGTTCTTAGGTAGTCTTAATGATGTTAAAATGATTCGGGTTTTTAACAAAAGTTGTAGATTAATGTATTATATTTCATTTTGCTTTTGGTTTGCTTAATTTGAGACTAATATGAATTTATGGTGAATAGTTTGGTAAAATGATGTTATCTGCCTAGATTTTTTAATGCGTTTGTAAAATCAATATCTTTTGATTGAGCCGTTAGTTTCATGTGAAATTTGGATATGTTATACATGATGGTGTCAGAAATGTTCACTAAAGTTTTGGGGTAGATCGGACAAAGTTATCACCCGAAACACATGATGTAAAATGTCTGCAGTTAGTGTGTTTGATTAAATGCTTGAAAGAAATTCATGTTGTTAAGCCATGGTTGCTTGTGTTGTTTGTGAAATTGATTTATAAAAGTAAATGAGTTCATGTTTTACCGTTATATGGAACATGTTTCATGATAACGGCGGGTAATGATCCCCGAGAGTTAAATGGGTAATGATCCCCATGGGAACTTGTGTTTCCCGACCATCGATGGCGGCTATCCGTGCCGATAAACGATAGGTGGTGTACGAACCAAGGTTTTCGTACCGTGAATGAAATGGGTAATGATCCCCGAGAGCATATGGGTATGATCCCCATAGGAACTTTTGTTCCTGACCATCGATGGAGGTTGTCCGTGCCGATAAACGATAGGTGGGTGTACGAACCAAGGTTTTCGTACCGTGAACTCATGGTTACTTGTTGTGATGACAATATTAATTTGTGAATTGTGTGTTGAAATCTCTATTGAATGATTTTTGGAAACCTTATTGGGTTTATGAACTCAAGTATTGAAATACGAATTGAAGTATTTGTAGGAAACATGAATAATGTTGTGAACTCATGTGTGAAATCTAATTGAATAAATTGTTGACAATAATATTGGTATTGTGAACTCTTGATTGAACAATTGAATTGGATTATTTGTTGAAATATTATTGATATAGTGAAGTCTTGTTTTGGAATCCTAATTAGATGATATGTTATAAATATTATTGGTATTGTGAATCCATGATTGAGGAAATGAGTTAAATGATTTATTGAAAATAATACTTGTGTGGTAATCTTGATGGTTGAATATATATATCATTGATTGCTTGAAATCATGTCGTATACACCATGTTGTATGTTACTTGATTCATTCATATGGTTATGCGTGTCTTGAGATTGGGAATGCATTCTATTGAGCTGTCATCTCACCCCAATTGACATCCTTGCAGATTTCTTGGAAGTTGGAAGTGGAAACTAAGAAGATAGTTTAATCATTGTATTGTCTTATTGTATTGCTTGAAATGTAATTTGGAATAATGTGTTTGTGGAAAATGTTGCTAAAGATGATTATCGAATTCATATGTTTAAATTCATGTTAGGAAAGTTAAATTACGTTCGTTGTAATAAATAAATTAGAAGAGTTATATGCATAAATCTCTTTCCGACCCGTAACGCTTCGAGTTCGGATCTCCATGCGGGTTTGACCCTGGTTCGGAACTCGGGGTGTTACAATACTTTTACACATTGCTTTGCTACTGGTTCTCCTTTTCCCTCTTTTAAAATATGATCAATATAAAAATGAATAGATGTTGCATTTTCCAGGCACATTTGCATTGATATAACTCCGAGTCCCAGAAGATCAGCATCTTTAGTCGCAGGGTTTGCTAAGAGAGATGCAACACAAAAATCATACTTGAGATATGGATCATCTTTTGATGCATCCTTACAAAAATCGCTGATTAGATCACCATTTACACAACGAGGGTTGAGAATAAGAAAAACAATGAGAACTGAAAAGATGGAAAGCAATGAGGATAGTGGGCTCATCTTTTTGTTTGGAGTTTTGTAAGAGATGAACTTTTATTTCCCTTATGAAAACTTTGTTATAACGATATCCATTTACATTTATAGACCAAATCTTAAGTTCCTCCGCTACAAGTAACATGTTTTCCTTAAGGAATAAGAGATGGTATTGAATAGATAATAATATTTCTAGGAAATTGATTTATTATTAAAGATCTTTCGCGGATTTTGTTCTCATATATTTATAAATGGTAATAATAGATTGAAGATTGTTTTTATGTTTTTTCCCCAAGTGAAATACCGAATATTCGGCATCTCTATTTATTACACGAATACATTTAACAACTTATCCATTTATTGTTTCGGCGTTCTTCCTGACCGTGTTCCAGCTACTCGAAGCATGACACGCCGATGCTTACTAGCATTTAACCCCGTTATATTTTTACTCAATCCGTTTCAAAAAGACCGTCCTCTATTCCATTTTCGTCAGTTTCAAAATTGTGTCCATCTTCTTTTTATCGTTATATTTTTCCAATGAACTCTCTGATACACCCTTTAATTTTTTATCTTCATAAATTCATTTTTAGCGGGACCCGATCTAAAATATCAAAGACTTTAGTCGCAAAGTATGATAATCCTACTAGTGTGTTAATGATTTTCGACATATCTCTTGTTGCAACGTCATCTATAAATGTATTGTTAAAGTCTTGGATCTTAGAATGAAAAGGGTGATGAAAAATCTAATTAGCTAAAATCAGTCCGCGTTTATCTCAGGAAAAGCTATTCAGGATAACGCGTGGTTAGCTCATGAGCTTGTCAGAAATAGGAATATTGGTGTTGCTAGGTGTGCTTTAAAGATCAATCTTAAAAAGACTTACGATTATGTTAGTTGGGATGTTGTTTTCTGTATGAAGAAATTTGGGTTTCCTGACGGGTTTATCAAATGGATTTATTTGTATATTTCTACGGATAGATTATCTATCATGATTAATGGATCTCCCTTCGATTTCTTTGGTGATAGCACAGAGATTCGACAAGGCTGTCCTTTATCTTCTTACCTTTTTATTATGGTTATGGAAGTTCTCAATGCTCTTATTTTTCTTCAAGTTCAGTAAGGTAATTTCGGCTTTCACCCCAAGTGCAAAGTGGTCAATCTCACACATCTCTGGTTTGCAAACGATGATATTGTTGCTGCTAATTCTTTCAAGGTAGCTTTATCTCAGTTCAGTTATTGCTCGGGGATCGAGGTTAGTATTCAGAATAGTTCTGTATTTCATTCTGGTGTGCAAAGTGATTTTCTGGCTGATATCCTTGGGTATTTTGGTTGTTCTGAGGGATATTTACGTGTTAGATATCTTGGGCTTTAATTTCTACTAGACTTTCCTACGTAGATTGTCTCCCTTTACGTGTTAAAATTACGAAAAGAATCAAGTCTTGAAAACTAAGGTTTTAGCTTATCTCGATAATTTACTTCTTATTAAGGTTGTGCTTTGTGGAATGGTCTATTTTTGGTTCTCTTGTTTTATTCTTCCTAAAAGGGTAATTAAAGAGCTTGATACTCTCTTTCAAAGGTTCTTATGGACTGGTCCTGAACTTATTAGAAATCATAACCCTGTTAGGTTGCTTCAGATTTGTTCTTCTTCTTTTTTAGGGAGGCTTAGGTGTGAAGAATTTGGATAGCACAAATATTCCAGTTAATCTTAGGCACATTTGGGATCTTTATTCTAGAAGGAATTTTATTTGGACTCGCTAGGTCAAGTCTAACCTTATTAAGAATAAAGATTGACCTATGTCAGCCCCCAACGACTTCTCTTGGAGTTGGAGGAGAATTTTCGAATGCAGAGAGTATGCTCATACTCTTGTCGGTATTGTTTACTAAATGACAAAGAAACTAGTTTCCTCTTTGATTTCTGTCACCCCAATGGAATACTTTGTGAGTAGATCTCGGTTTGTACTATTCATGTTGTGAGTACTTTTGGTTTATATTTCGTTTCTGATTATATTAAGGATGGCAAATGGAACTTTCCTGATATCATGGGATTTGATAATTCTGTTATTTATTAACTTCAATATGTTGTTGTTGACCATGTGGAAGAAGATAGGAAAATCTGGAAGGCTATTCATAGCGGTATCTTTTCTATAAGACATACCTACGCTAATATTAATCCAGAACCATAATTCTATGGGGGCACTTTTTTCCCCGAAGATTATTAATAAGAACGCAACAAAGAGAATCTCATAAACTTGTATAAGATTAAAAAGATTAAATTAAGATACCCTTAGATTCGTTATTACTGAAAAAATATTGTACAATTGCCCGGTAAGACTTATATTTTGAAGTAAAAAAACTACTTAGATATTAAATCGGAGAAATCAGAGAAGAAGGATAATCAAGTTTTGTTAACCAAGACAGTAAACTAACTTTGAAAGATAAAAAAATTTAAGGGATTCTTCTCTTTTTCTGGTAAAATAAAGATTAAATATATTAAAATCATTGATTTTAGGTAGGTTTTTCGATTTGGATATAAAGAAGTTGGTTTTACAACTGCAAGATATACAATATATGTTATTCGCAAGAATTTTGTGGGAGCAATAATAAAACTAAAATAGTAGAAAATATGTAGATATGTTTAGAGATTTCAAAATCTTATGAGGCTCCTGACCCAATGGCCCCATTGTAGATTCGCCCCTGACTTTATTCATGCCTGACATGGTTTGGTTCAGGCTTGTCTGGTTAAAAGGCTTAATTCATAGGCATTCTTTTATTGGATGGCTCGCTATGCATCGAAGAATTAAAATTAGAAGCAAGCTTAGTTAGTGGGGGTTATCTCTGATGTTGTTTGTCTTCTTTGCAATGCTTCTTCTGAAGATGAGGATCACCTCTTCTGCAATTGCAGATTCTCCTCTGTTATACGGCAAGGCATTATGTACAAGTTGGGTTATTTCAGAACTTGTTTTCTTAGTTGGGACCTTGAACTGCAATGGCGTAATGAGCATTTTATTGAAGAATGAGTTGTGAAAACTATTAAAAGACTTCTTCTGAATAGTTTCATCTACCACATCTGGAAAGAGAGGAATAAACGGGTCTATTCTTACCATATCTGTTAGCTATCTCATTTTAGCTGATGTTGGATTGAAAATTGAATCCAATAGAATTTGATAGTTCATTTGTACGGGTTCTTAAGTAGATGTTGTGTGTCTTGCAAGCTTATTTTGAAAGAGAAAATTCTGGTGTCTTATTAGAGATCATGAAGGCCTCCCTGTTGTTGTTGCAATTGAAGGTACTAGTTATGAATCTGTGCTTTCTTTAGAATTAAGGGGTGTTGAGCTTGCTTTTAATTTAGCCATTTTGAAGAGCCAGAGTAAAATTCAGATAAGCATTGATTTTATGACCCTCCATATCTTAATGAATAGTCTTGATCCTCAGCCTGTTTCACATATATTATTTTTATGGAGGAAGATCTGTCAACTCCGGAATAGGTCTAGAAGAGTAAGAGTTGGTCATGTACATTGTAAAACTAATCGTGTCGTAGATGCTTTAGTTGCCGTTCATCCATCTAAAAGGTTGGTGCTAAAAGGTTTGTACAATTGGACATTAGAGAGTTTAGTTATGAGCTTAAGCGAATCATCGAGGAGAATATAAGACTTATTACAGTGTAACTTGTTATTTTTATTTCGTTTTCTTTTTTGTTCAGTTTGTGAGGTTTTGGTCTCCTTAACCTGCCGGAATGTTTCAAAGAAGTTTAAAAAAAAATAACTTATTTGGGACAAATTCAATGGGTCCGAAATATTTGCTTATTTGACTGATAAAAAAAAAAAAGAACTTATTTAGGACATATTCAATGGAGACCCAAATATTTGCTTCTTTGCCTATGCAGTGGATGGACGTGATCCATTTCCTTGGTTTGACAGTTTCACTGTGGGGTGAAAATGAGCAAATCTGATTTGCCCACCCCGCTGGAACTGCTCTTATAATCCAATGTTAAATTTACAAACAAAATTTAGCTCATATTTACAGGCTGATTACGGCTACTACCCTACACAGGAAGAATTTCAAATTTTCATAGTGTTAGCGTCCTAGAGGGAGTTCTGTAATCCAATGAATGCTGCATATGGCTACTAGCACATCTTTTTAAGTCTGGCTTCTCTGGTGTTTGCTCAGGGTGCCTGCAGTTTCAAAATAGATCATGTTAGCCCTGTTTCCTTGCTATTGATTAATAAAAAACACTTGGGGCTCAAAAGCATTCTTACCTGCCTTGGGTCTTTCTTCTTGATTGCATCTGTTTCATCATAACCAAGACAAAAATTAGGGAAAACATAGTAAATCAGATATCATTTGTTAGACGGAACAAAAAGAGCTGGTTTGCAGAAAAAAATGAGTCATGAGAAAGATCAATGCAATTTCTAAGGATAACAACAACAGTTTACTTGTTTTAGAACAGATTTGATTTTGCACTTATTTTCTCACAAGTGCACGTAATGACATAATCCTGCTTTGGGAACAGATACGAGCTGTTTTTAAAACAATAACCTTACTATGAAACTTAAATTAATCATCCAAAAGAAGAGTATAGATATCCAACATCCTAAAGATTATTTTTCGATAAAAAGAGCGTAAAAAAACACTAAAAAGAGAGCAATTACCTGATCCTGAGCACCATATCTTCGTCTATAATTAAAATTCGTAGTCTGATTTCTGCCAGCTAAGCAAGATAGTCGAAAGAAGAACTCCTGCATATGATTGTAGATGCTGTGCATATGGTACAAGAAAACAAAATCCAAGTCAGCTTAGTTGTTATGAATGAGCTACAAATCTCAAGATTGACCATAAGTTGTCACTACAAGGAAACTCAAACTCAAAACACCATTGAGCCATGTGTTACTACTGGGGCTAAAAATCTGCATTTTAAGAAACATATTTTCCACAGCTTTTGTGTGAATGTTAAAAAGATAGGTTCTCAAGCTAAGTGAAATTCCAAATCCGGACCTAGTCAATCGGTGAAAGGACACTTCATTTTTTATCTGTTGTGCATTTTAATCTATTACAGCATTGTCATCAGAAGAGCCTCCAAATGTTTAGGGTATACTTGTCAACATGATTACTGATATGAAAAAAACAAAGAGATTAACATTTCTAGAGAAGCCCTTGTGTTCGAAGATCTGAATAAGCGCAACCAGGGCACATGCTTACAACCTTATTTATATATTGCTAAAGGAGCAAAGAAATATTGAGATTAAAAAGGGTTTTGTAGAGCTATATTTTATCGTCTTAGACATGTTTCTACCTCCCTTCGATACTACTAATGAGATGTTGAAGCCTTTCTTCAAAAGTATTCTAGTAAATACCTAATGGTAAAGATGAAAGCCAATATCAAATTTGGAGTGGTTAACCAGTAATTTGCATTAAGAAGAAATATGCACAAATTATCACCTTAGACGATGCCTATTGCATGCGACGAAGAAGGCCACAAAACCATTTATAATGCTTCGGATAGCACGGAAGACCTGCAATTTAAGATTAGGATTAGCTAAGCAATATCCAGTTGCTCTAAGCTGGCAGTAGGGGAGTACAATACAGTTACCTGTGAGAAAAGGTCATTCCAAAGTGAACGCCATAAGGAAATTTCATATGTGCCTGCCTCGGCAGCTGACTTTAGCTGGAAAATGCTACTTGCAAACAACCAAATCTCTTTCACAAACTCAATCATGCAAGAGAAAATATAAGCTACAAAACTTGCCAGTACTAGAAGCAGACGTATAGGAGTGTAAAGTATTTCCTGGATGGCCCAAATGATTGGATAAACAATGGCGGACACTGTAAAACAAGAAAGCACACTATTAAAAAAACATGATACTATGCAATCCTATACTGGCAAACAGACAAGTGAAGCTCATAACATACCAATGCTTCCAATAAAACCAAGGATGAACCACACTGGCGAGAGCAACAACTGTATTATCTTCATTACTAGGCCACATGTGGAATCAATCAAAACCCAAATAACTGTAAGAAAGCTCTCAACTGCTTGAAAGCAACCATTCCAAAAGGGAAGAAAGACCTCCACGAGCTCCATAACTGGGCCGGCAAACGGCTGGGTGAGAACTGAAAAGAATGACTTGAAGGAACGTGTCGCCATTAGAAACCACTTGACGGCTTTCTCAAAATTATGCAGAAATAGCATGGTCCCCAAATACTTGATTCTTGATAGCATTTCCCAAGTTTCAATCCAGTCAAAAAGTGGCCCGAAAACACTGGACACAGTCGCCTTAAGGACTGGGACATTTTTGTACAAATCATAAAACCCAATTACAACTGTGACAACTGAGATCAACACATACAATGCTCTTGCCACGAGGCACATCCATGGACGATAAAGGTGACAAAACAGAGGATATGATTGCAAAAAGATAACCCAAGATGGAAGCCCTGATTCAAGCAGTGTAAGTAACCGTACATCGCTCATGATTATCTGCCTCAGTTTAAATGGGAGGTCATGGTCATTAAACCTGAACAATATCAAAACATCTCTGTGTTGGGTAGCTTCAACTGTGGTTTCTGTGCGGCTACTAAGAGAAGATGAAGCCACTGAAATTTTTGGTAAGTCTATACTTTCATTCTGGATCCCAAGAGGAAATTTATCGACTCCATCTTCATAAGGTATGGGTTTTGTTATTTTTCTTCTCTTGTAAGGTCCAGTGGGGGGAGGTGGTGTTTGTAGTGTGGGTTCTCTACATTCTACGCGTGCAGGGTACACACTAAACTCACTTCTCAAGCCACCAGGAGATGATGAATCTTCGACAGATCCATTCTTTGTACAATTTATTGCAAAATCACCATTACAGTCAGGAGTTGAGAAATTTTCTTGAGCGTCATGGAACACCTCCCCTACAAAGTTTCAGGCAAAGTATTATACAATATGATTTGGCATTCGGAGCAGGAATCCATTAGACAGACCTTGAGTGAATAGGCACCAAAATTCTTCACTAATAAAGTCAGAGTTATATTAAAACTCCTCACTTTTGAAGAAAATACAGATCTCATCTCGCACTAAAACTAGTTTAAAAATGCTCAATCTTGGCCAAAACACTATTCATGAAAAAATGAACGAAGTTGGCAGAAGAATATCTCAATGAGTGGAGAGTGGATGGTCTAAGGATTTCAAAACCCTGGAATCCGCCCGAATGGAAGATTGTAGAAATATATTCTTGGCCATAGAAGGTTTACTCTAATCTGGTAAAGAAAAATGAGACATGAAATGCATACCTAGAGTTGAGTCCAGGTAGGCCTGCAACCATACCAATTCAAAGTGCGTTCCCGAGAACCATGAACGGATGCAGTTTGAGGCCTGCTCAATGCTGTCAAATTCCCATCTCTTCATGATCTTAGCCTCTAATGCAAGTGATGTATCTGTCTGCAGGTGGCGTACATAACATGAATAAACAAACAATTCCACAAAAATAGCAAAATCAAATCGCAGCATGCACATTAGAGTCTGACGATACCTGAAGCTCATTTAGATAGTTCATACCACGAACATCATTCCAGTCGACTTCAAATACAATGAAACCATATAAGGTCCGGTGCAGTTCATTATTCAACAACTTAGCATTTCTCAAGTTTTTTACCGGTAGCAAGGATTCCTTTTGAGACAAAGCTGCAGCACTAATCAAAGCGAACCATTTTTCCAATTTTCTTATGTCACTGATATTGGATCTTGAAATACCCTTAAAATTGATCTTCTTTTTGAATTTGAATCCCTTCCGCTCCTTCTGGCCTCTAGTGTTTGCAAACGGAGACAATCTGGACTGCAGCATGTTACAAATTTGTTAGTAGGTTACCACCTTTAAAGCAAACACATAAACAAGATGACTTGGTAAATTCTTAACAACCTTGGTAACCATCAACTGCCAAAGGTGTGCAGGCCGTGAATCCAGGTGATTCAACCATGGTCTATTGTCAACTAAAATATAAAGTCTGTTACTTTCTGTTGCCAGAAAAAGGCAGAGGCGCGAAAGATATGACTGCAAATCCCTGCAACAAACACCAGCAAAATGTAAACCGTAAACATCATTAGTGCAATTCAATAAAAAAAATTTTGACGGAACAACACAAGTTAATGAATATCAACAGATTATCCACAATCCCTAGTTTCTGAAGCTCCAATTGCAATATAGAAGATACTGAAGATTTTTTGTTTACAGTTTCTCCTTTTCCGTCTTGTCGCCAATTTACAGAATGAAGTTTGTTACAGTTTCAGTGGTTATTCTCTCACAAGAGTAGTACTTTTTCGAATTTCACTAAGATTCTTTGACTAATTCTCTTACTGGATCCACAAAAGTCCTTTCTGATGGAATTCTTATTTAGCAAGTAAAACCACTACACAAAATTCTCTTTTCAACAACAATATTGTCTGTGTCATCATCTATAATCTATTATCATTTTCTTACTTCTCAAGCCACCAATTTTCACTGTTTTACATTCTTTTTCACATATGAATTGAACAGGTAAACCAGTACTACACAATGCTAACCGCCAGAAATTAAAATTCTGGAAATTTAGAGGGAAACTAGTTCAATTCTAAAATTTGAATAGATAACTCCAACTTACCCAATTTGCAAACTTGTCAAAGGAAAAAAATGTTGGCCGTTCCCTCCGGTACCCATTGTAACTAAGCTCTGAACTTA
Source organism: Papaver armeniacum (assembly GCA_023531295.1). Taxonomy (NCBI): domain Eukaryota; kingdom Viridiplantae; phylum Streptophyta; class Magnoliopsida; order Ranunculales; family Papaveraceae; genus Papaver; species Papaver armeniacum. The sequence continues at coordinate 25,666 of JAJJWW010004013.1, read as the reverse complement.
AATTAACTCTATAATAACCTAAATTCTCTGCAAAGAAAGAAGAAAAAAACATCAGCAGAGAAACAATTCAATAATTTACTAAACGCAATTTTGAAATCTGAAAACAAAACCTGAAAGCAAATACAAATATGAAGATCAACACAGAAGTGATAGAAGAAGAAACAATCACCACCAATGAGCTTCATAACAAAGAAGTTACACCAAGAGTTTGTTAATGGAGAGAGTTCCAAAGAGACACGTCAATGGACGTGATCCAAGAACGTCAGAGACCGACACGACACGACACGCGTATCAAAACAATGAAATTCGAAACCAACCGGAACCAATTTCGATAGAAATAGAGAGAGAGATTAAACTTTAAAGAAGATAAAGTTTTTGAGTGAATGAATCTGCTTTTTTGTAAGGCGTGTCAAGAAGTAGATGCATTTACTATTAAGGGAATAATTCATTCATTAATGTCGAACTGAATTTCAACAAAATATAAGGGGAAATTAAAATTGAAGATGATGATGAGGGCATATAAACAGAGAGGAGACTTTTATTTGTTTTTTTTTTCTCTTTTTTTAAATTTACAGTCAGAGATATCTCGAGATCTGATTAGGTTTTTCCCGCCATCAAAATCTCTATCTATAAACTTTGTCTGTCTTGCTTGCGGACAATCTGGAGGGCGAGTCAGAGAAGAAAAAACTAAAAAGAAGAAGAAACTGTGGATAGGATGGAAATACTACCAAAGAGTCAACTGCGTGTCACACACTGAATGACTATTCTTTCCTTGAGTTTGGATGTGAGATGAAATCTGTACTATCATTAAATTGATGATGAAGAAAGAGAGATACCTACAAACTAGTACACGTGACAGACATGCCTAAGCTTCTCTCCTCCACGTAGGTACAACTGAGTTAGGTTTTGGATTTTTTTTGGAGTTTTTTTTTTTTTTTTTTGAAGGTAATTTTTTTGGAGTTATTGATCGACTTGTTATATCTTCTGCTACAGAGGAAGCGGATAGCGGGACTAAAAACACCTTCGGTGCTGGGGGCAAGACTCAAAGAGGTCAAGACCAGCATCATTAGTATAATTAAACAAAAAAGAACTTAATAACAACGAGGTGCTGTGGTGTAGTCGGTTATCACGTCAGTCTTACACACTGAAGGTCCCCAGTTCGAGCCTGGGCAGCACCATTTTTTTTTTTTTTTTTTGGTAATGGCTAAGCCTGCAACTTCTGTTCACCTTTCTTTAAAGGAATTCTCTCTTTAGAGTATTCACAACAACTTTAAAAATACACAATTTAACTTGTAACTAGCTGGTCCAAACTCCAAACTACTACTTTTCGTGATTTCCTGTGTCACTTGATACAATTACAGATAGAAAAGAATGGACGGAAAAATGCTGGTAATTAATTTCCTTTTTTTTTTCTTATTACACTAGAAACTCTACAAAGTATTTTGGATTAATTTCTCTACAGCCCTATTTAGATTTTGGACAATAAGTCCACAAAAAATACAGAAGAGAAAGATTGGAGATGCATTACATTCTGATCATAAACTGACCCACCGTGGGATTGCAAAAGATCTCACTTCCTCCCCCTCCTTGTCTACCTACTAGTTAGAATTTCATTCTTTTCTTTGTTAAGTGGGTGGAAAGAACCTGTTGAGATTAAATGGTAAAGTGTAGAACTCTTCATTTCTGTTATCACCTCTGAAAGTTCTAAACTTTACCCACCACGGCATTCCTCGATCCTTCTTTGACTTTTCGACTTCTAGTGTGTTATCAAGAACCACCGCAACAATCAATCCCACAGTCGGTGGAGATGCGAAAATGGTATTCAAGAAGGCATCAAACTGCAAAACACGCAAAATAATATCTATAGTTATAACATCATCCAACTGTAATAACCATATAATATCGTGAATCTATCTTCAAAAATGGAACAATATCTATAGTTCATATGACTTTAAGATTAATGGTTTCAGCACAAAACTCTCTAGATTACCCAACACCAAGCATGTGTTGCATATACGTTGTGATTTAGTCACTTTTATACTGCGTCGCACTCAACGGATGAGCAGTTTTGATCACCCAGCATAAAAGTGGTAAAGAAAAAACCAGATTCCTCCTATTTACCTCCTCTCTCATAGTTGGATCCACACAATGAAATCCATAATGAAGCACAAAGAGAGTGAAACTAACCCATCCTGCACGAGTGTGAACAGCTCCATGGTGTGCAGTTAACCAGAAGTTATTAAAATACTGTGGGACAGATATCCCGAGGAAAAGCGATATCCCAAGGATAAAGAGATTTCTCATGGAATTCATGTTTGTGAACTGAAGGAAGGATAACCCAACTGAAGCTGCAAAAGACCGAGATTATTTAAACAATTTGGCCAGCCAGAGCGAGAGAGAGAGAGAAGAGAGAGAGGCTATTAGCATACCCACAAGACCAAACAGAACACAGTATAGGGCGGCAAATATGGGAAAGGGAATAGATGCAAAGAGTGCTCCAAATTTTCCTGCAAGCAGAGAATGGACTGTAAGCAAAATGTTTAAAATTGCCGTTGCAACGGATCTGCCCAAGAATATCTAGGAATCTAGGAAATGATCAAGTTTTAAACAGTGGTTGAAACCTACCCATCGTAGCAAAAAATATCATGAAACCTGCTGATATTTGAACTACTCTTCGGCTACCTACTCGGGTCAATCCAAGAAGGCCCACATTCTCCCTAAAATTTATGGCCAAAACTGTCATTGTAGTTAAATAGCCAACAAGAAGAAACTGTGGAATGCATATTTCTGTAAATAAATAAAGCATGAGCTTACACTGATACAGTAGAACCAGTCAAAGTTCCAAAAAGACCGTCAAGCAATATCCCAATACCCTACAGATCAAATAATCCAACAAAGTCGTCAATGCCTTGAAGAGAGGACAAGCTTCTAAATATATTCGGAGATTAAAGATAAGAGAGAAAGATCATTGAGTTATGAAATAAAACCCAAAGGGGGTTATGATCAGTATTCCTCATGCATTAATGCATGTTGACACATACAAACATGGTGCCACCTGTTATTTTTAACTGGATACTGGGGTTGCAAATGATGATCTATCCGTTTGAGTTCTATCTTGACAGAGAAGCGGCACAATTTTGAATAACCATTACATTTCAACAATATTGGCATGATGGAAACAGCATAGGAAGTAACCTTGTGAAACTCACTAAACATAGAAATAAGGTACAATTTAAGCATTTATTTCAAAACCTTTTTAAAAAAAAAAAGCTGAAAAAATGCATTCCTGAAATGAAGTTCGATTGATTCACCTGCCAACCAATGCCTCGGCTCAAAACATAGGCGGGAGGTGGAGTTGCAATCGCCAAGCGAGACGCTGCCTGGTATGCGCCAGTCGACTGCATTAATGGAAAAAAAGAATGTATAAGAAACACCTTTGATGAGGTGAAACATGAATTTTTTGAAAGCATGTCTGCATATAGAAATTCATATTTGTGCAAAATGTAAATCCTAAATTCCGTAATCCTGATTTTTCAAACACAGACAGTTAAATAACAACCAATGCTATTTTTACATAGACAGAATGGCCTACCTCTATCATAGACACTAAGACGGCAGACATCATAGCAAATGAATGACCTGCACTGAAAGTCGGTGCACCCCATTGAAGAGGATATGGAAACTTGAACCTGTATATTGGCATTCCATAAAAGTGTGGAATTTCAGTTAGAGTAGAAAAAAACTAATCTAAATTCAACAAGGATATAGAAACTTAAAATCAGGTCTCCTGTGTTTATTTACCAAGGTGCGTCATATATGAGATTGGCTCTGTCAGTGCGACAGCTCACTTGCGTTATATTAGGTCTATGTTTGTAGGCCCCAGCAGCAGTCAAGACATGGGAGTAGGCCCAAATGATCGTGATACAGATCAGTACCGGAAACCGTTCAAATATTGGAACATCCTTGAAAGGCCTAATGTGCTTCAGGTACTGCAGTTACACAAAATCATACATCATATGAACAAAAATTAAAATTATGAATAAACTTGAAAGAAAAAAAATGTCGAACAAAATGGATTTGACTACACTATAGGACTACCTACCTGTGACAATCCAATGACTAACAAGAGCATAGGAATCCCAATCTCGACACAGTTGCCCACCTAAACAACAAAGAAATATGATAATATTAAATATAACCTCCACAAATCAAATCAATACTCCGCAAGAAAATATATATATGAATATGATTTATACACCAAGATTTCCGTGCAACTTATTATAGAATGCCGATGGTCGCTATGAAATCTATATGTGGACTGAGAACAACTCACATCCTCATATTTTATCTACACCAGAATCAGATCCTACAAGAACTAAACCTGAAAATTATTATAAATTCCTGCCCCATGTGATTCATTTACATGGACGTATCAAGAATCAATGGATCCAATTGGTCCAATTTGCCACAAGGTTCGCATTTATGCTACATAAACTGTTCGCCACATACTTTTAGCACAGAAAAATGCAATCCCCGGAGCTAGCAACACTTACCACAGGAAACCCACGCTCAAACAACCCCAAACCAACCAATCCGACGACAGGTGCCATACCGAGAGGGCTGAAAAACCTGTGATTCAATCACGAAGAACTAAGTAAGCTGCAATTGGAGCAGGCATCAGCACAATCTTTAGAGACGAATTGAATGTGTACCGCGAAAAAAGCCCCCATACTTGACTATATCCCAGTATGATCTGTAAGCTTGCAGCTACAATAAGGGCCCCTTGAGTTGCCCTCATACTGTGTAAAAATCTCTGTGAGCAGAGAAAACATGCATAAATCTAGCTGAACCATCAAAGTTAAGCTGCAGAAATGGAAAGAGATAGAGAGATGATCGAAGTTTTGTCTGCAGAACTTACTTCATGAGGTTCAGTAATTCGTTGTAGAGATGAGTCTCCGATAATATAAAGGATAGGTACAAGATAGGCAGAAGAACCACCAACTACTGCCGGTAACCTGGTTCCAAATAATGCTTGTAGAAGTGTGTTTATGCCAGATACAAATAGTAGTGTTTGTATCACTCGTATCTTGTCACCCTATATAGTTTTGGGATTCCATTTTAGCAATCAGCAATTAGAAACAGAAAATATACAATAAATGATGTTATTCAAAACAACGTGACCAGTAAGTAAGATCCAGCTTACATCAGATCCTCCCATTAGTGGGACAAGTGCCGCTGGTATCATGACAGTAGTCCCCAACATCAAGATGTAGTTTTGAAATGCCAATATGATGGTTTCCGCTAAAACAAAAAAAGAGAAAGAAAGAGCATTCACTACTAGAGAAAGAAAAATGGGAGGTCCTTTCTTAGGATGCTCAATTGTCCATTCGTCTTAGAATTTCTTTCGCGAAAAAAAACAAAACAAATTTATATATTGTAACATTAACTGCAAATCAGACACTAAAACAATTTAATTCAAACAGACAAATACAAGACAGAAACACTAAGTCCAGGTATAATATGCTTTAATGTGATGAAACTTCTCCAGGTATCAGCTAGTCGGGCACTTGCCTACCTCTGTAAAACCTATATATTCGATTCAACCCAACAGGTGGTCCTTATAGACTAAGTTTTAAGCAAAAGAAACCATGAGCCAGGATCCAAGGGTTCCCAGAGGACTCCATAGACAGGTTTAGCTGCAGCAACTAGAACTGTAAAAGTTCATTCATCAGGCAAAGTATTAGGTAAGTGTCAAATACTAAAATTAAAAAGGTCCAAGCTTGTGAATGTGGCACCAAACTTCCTAAATGAGTTTACCATAGATAAGAAATGGAACGCTAACCAATGTAGTGCTACTGCTATTTCCGGTTACGACAAACAATACAATAAATAATCCATTCAAATTTCTCTACCGCTTGAGAGAATGTTCATTAACCCATCAGTCCGTTAAAACCTAAGAGCATATTTTGATATTTCCTTGTTTTTACCATGTGTGGGTATTTGCATTTGATGGAAGCAAATGGTGAAAACTTAATCAGAAGATCAAAGATTTGACCAGATCTTACAAATCAAAATCAGTCCTAATCCAAAAATCGTGAGAGCTTCAGAAAAAAAATAAAAAATTATGCTGGTCTACAAAAAAGATATGCCACTTCACTAACTCCTTCCTATAAGAAAAACAAACACATTGCTCATTCAGAACTCAAATAATGTAAGAGTAAGACCGGCATGGTCAAAGTAAAGAATCATTTAGAAACCCCAATAAGCTCATTCTCTAAAGGAACTGAACACATTATGTCTTCCATCTCGAGAACTAAAGACATTGTAACTGAATACAGGTCAGAGACCTGATCTTTCAAATGAAACCCAATTTTCTTAAGACTCTCTTCACTTGGTTGAAATTAGAACATGACAAAATCAAACTGCAGCATTGGTAGTTATTGTTCTAACTTATTAAAAATTATGTCATTTCTCCAAAATCATTTCGCATAAAAATCTCCTTGTACAATGTTCATAGCGACTAGAACCAATCAATCGAAACATAAGCACAGAAAGCCCATCTACAAACAATCCATACAATCAAACATACAGCAAGACCCAAGTTGAAAAAATGCTCTAATTTTTTGTAAAACTAAAAAAAAAAAAATTAAGCCATATTCCACTAAATAAACAATAAACAACCAAAATGTAACAGCTCAAAAGTTAAACCCATATGAAACCCCATTTTGAATATATCAATTGTCTACATACAGAGAAATGCTTGAACAATAAGAAACAAATAACTAAGAACAGAGATACCTAAAACCCAAGTAGAGACAAAAAAAAAAAAAAACCCAGAGAAATGAAGACAGAGAGAGAGAGCTCAGGAGCATACTTACCCCAAGGAGGGTTAGAGTCTATACAATACTCAAGGTCTTGAAGCTGTTCCATAGGGGGGTTGATTATGTCTGCCATTAATGGAAGCTTTGAAGGAGAACTTTACAAGAAGACGAATCAGAGAATAAAACCAGTGGAAAAAAAGAAAAAGAAAAAAAGACAGACTCAGAAGAAGAACTTAGAAAAAAGAAAGTAAAGAAGACAAAAGTTAGAAAAAAAAAAATGATTATATGCCAAGGAGAAGAAAGAAGAAGAGAACAGAAGAAGGCTCTCAGTGACGCTGCACCCCATTAAACCTTGTTTGATTCTTGTTATTTTTATTCCTAAATTACCCTTAGTACTATGAATATAATTACAATATTAACACTCCATCTAACTCTACACTCCTCCATACTGAAACGATACCTACCCACACCCCTCTTCGTTTATCCCATCTATCGTGTATTGCTTGTACGGTTTCTGATGAAAGAACCAGTGGGCCAAAACAATCTGCAAGTGGGCACCACGGAGACTGCAATTAATGGCATCTTTCCTTTCAAATATCATTAAAGGTAGTCTGATGTGACTCACGGGGATTTGATGCTAATGGAGTAAAAAGGGTACCAACAAAACCATGATTTATAAAGGATACCACTGTTAGCGTGATACCAATTCAGCGATCCGACGGTCATGATCTGTTAATATTTACTTATCCTATATGGATTGGTATCATCCCCGAGTAATAATGGTATCACCTTTATAAATCGTGAACAAAACGACCATTTGATTAGGCTAAGTCTTATGGGCTAGATTGAAGGTGCTAGATTAGCAATTAAATGTTGCAATTCAAAAAAAAAAGTGTGGTCTAAAAGTTAACACCGCCTCTCTCCTACCGGATTCTTTAGATGTGAACTAACAATTTAGATAGTTTCGTTGAATGATTCAGCGCTTGAAAAACCACCTTTTCACGGAATGGTTCAGCGCTGAGAGATTTATTTTTGATTTGACGGTTGCGATTTAAAGCGTTGAAACATTCATCGCTGGGCGATGGTCCCAGCTGACGTGGACTGCTAATCTAGATGTTAGATTAGCAATCCCATACATAAGGCTTACTCTAATGGACATCCAAGATCCAAGATATGGACCAAAAACCGTGGTGTAAAGTACCACTGTTTGCTTGATTCCCAGCCTCTGCCTCAATTTGCTTGGGTGTGATACGGATGCAACCCCGGCACGCCATTTGAAATGGCGTACCAGGGAATATTCGAAGATTATATTCTCTTGCACGCCATTAGAAATGGTGTGCCACGGGATTTCAAAAGGCGTATCAGAGAAGAAGAGAAGTTGTTGCGCGTGTTACTGTGTATAAACCCTGACACGCCATTTCAAATGGCGTGTTGACCGGTCAAAACAGTCAATACGCCATTCCTAATGGCGTATACGCTTATTCCAAGAAAAAAGTCATTTCTAATGGCGTGCTGCGCCTTTTCAAATGGCGTGTGGACGCAGAATCTTGGATTACTGCTGAAGCTGGGCGTTGAATTTTGCTGATGTGGATCCAAGAAAAAGCTTGAATCTTGGACCACGATTAGAGTAAGCCTAAGACTTAGGTGGTTGTCCTAGCTTACGTGAATTGCCAATCTAGCCGATAATTAGCACCAGATAAGACTTAGCCTTAAGGTGTGAATGAACATAGTGGTACCAAACTGTAATTTACTTTGATTAGGAGGTGAAATGTATTCGGTGATAGTACAAGATAGATGTCTATTGACTGACGTAACACGTGCGGCGGCCTCGCTTTCGATTAAGACCTGATTTATTTTTTAGAGTAAATATTTTGTTTAATAGGTTTTTGTAAATTCTCTTTCTTTGACAAAATCTCACCTACATTCTCACGATCACGACATCCCCTCAAATCCGATTCCCACTTAAACAAATGGAACACAACGAATGAAATAAACATTTTTTTTTATTAGTATCTCTCAGTAATCCCCACCCCACTCACACACGATAAGTATCTCTCCATATCTGGACTAGGGATGGTCATGGGGCGGGTATGGGGCGGGTATGCCAATCCCAGTCACTGCCCCGTTCGTAAAAAAATACTCATACCCGCACCGTTACCCACATGAAATGGGGGCGGGCGGATGTATGGAAATACCCGTTTGGGGCGGGTTTTCTATGGGTTACCCGTAACACGGAGTTATACATAAATTTATTTATAATCAAAACTTAAATATGAAGCAGACAAAAATAATAACATAAGAATAATGCATTCTAAAATTTCAAATTCAGAAATTCATCTTAAGGTGAACAAAAGAATCTTTAAATGACTTCTTAGTTTTTCTACTTTATACTTTCGATACAAGAACGATCAAAGAATGTATCTGATCACAACAAAGAAACGAAAGTGATGAATATACAAGAACGATCAAGAATATAATAAATGAAAGAAAGCTCGACTAAGTGGTAGACGTATAAAATTCAATACAATTTCTTGCATAAAAGTCTAAACCCTTATAATATGGAAGCACGGGGGGGGTTTTGGGGCGGGGACCTTGAATCCCATCCCCGCCCCATCCCCGTAGCCTAGGTTTCGGGTATTACCCATACCCTACCCCATCCCCATATGTGTGGGTAAAACCCTACCCAAACGGGGCGGGTACCCACGGGGATGGGTTTGGGTGGGGAAAATGGCCATCCCTAATCTGGACATGATAAAGGAGTGTGAATGAGTTTGGTGCTAAATTACTCGACGGGAAATACATGAATAAAAACGTGGATTAATTGGGGTATATCCAGATTAATTGGGTATACCTAATAAAATAAAAACTAAGTCATTTTGAAAAAAAAGAAGCCACCCCTTAACCTTGTATTTTATAAATGGCAAAATTGTCCTCATTTAATTAACACTAAAATTCTGATTAAATTAATTAATTACGTTTAAATTGATTGAATAGATTAAAACTTATGAATTTAAGTTATGAAATTTTGTTTTTGATTGAACTTTTGTGGGATGATTTTTGATGATTTTTTTTTTTTTTTTTGAGAATATATCTTACAACAAAAATGAAGCACACAACCGAAACACTTCTAAAAAAGGGATTGCAAATCTGTTGTATGAAATCATACTCAAAATCAAAGAAGAAATCAACACTTTCAAATCTGAAAGTATGAAAGGTCGGCAAGGTCGACTAACGAAGGTCATGCCGACCATTTTAGGCCGGCAAGGTCGACGAATGAAGAAAGTGCCGACTTCACATGACTGACAAGGTATGTTAAGTCGAAGAAGATGTCGGCTTTATTATTTTTTGACACACAAGAGACTGTTATAAATGCGTAGGTAGTCGGCATGGTATTGATTGATTACCTTGCCGGCATTCTGTAGTTGGCATTTATTAACTTTCTTACCTTGCCGGCTAGCATTTAGTCGGCACTGTAGTAATCTTACAACCTTGCCGACTTTGGTTATCCCAAAAAAAAAATTGAATTCTAATAGATGCAATTCACTTTATTCATGCAATTTTGGTTACTACATTGATTGAAACATAAAATACAACTCCTTTTCGAAGGAAAAACGAATGCACTTAGCATGTGCATCAAGCCTTTGAACCCCTAGGCGACTCTAGTGGACGAGTTATAGTCTCGTGAGGGTTTACATAGAGATCTACCCACAAAACCTACACTAAAACCATCAATCTTCGTTGGAGGAATCCCATTCATCTCCGTCCTGCATGAAGTCCGGGGCATACTCCGGGATTTTGGAGACCATGAATTCATAGCTTGCATCGAATGCGAATGCTTTCCCCTTTTTCTCCAAGTAGCGCGCTTTGACAACTTCATGCTACAAAAACAAAACACAAACTTACTTTGTTAGTGGTGTTTAGTAAGAAGATCAAACAACATGGATCACGTAAAATAAACCACAAAAACACTTACAAATTGTTCAATGGACAAGTTGAAGTTGGTAGCGCTGAAAATCCGAGGTTGGAGAGCTAAAAAAGCGAGTATCGCATTTTCGATGACTGGGTGCCTATCATGGACTTGTTGAACACTTCTTCCGTTAGGATTCCCAAACTCTTGCCTAAATTTGTTGTGTACCCTAGCCAAAAAGGTGACGACATCCACCCTTACGGAGGACTGATGTCTAACTCGAGTTTCCGCGTACCAAGCTTTGGTGATTGCCAAATATTCATTTGAATCAAATAAAGCCATTGTTGTATGTAGAGAGCTATTGGGTGAGTTAGATGGAGTGTATGATGATATGAGCTTTGGAGAGTATATGCAAATAGTTGTGTGTTGTTTTGTAGAGATAAATAGTGTATTTATAGGATGGTGCCCAAATTTGGCCGTTATAGTGCCTAAGTACAAGTCAATTAATGCAATTGTACTTGCAAAAATTTGAATTTTGATTCGTCGGCGATGTTTTTTTTCCCCAGTATGCCGACCAAGACTGGCCGGCAGGGTAGAAATTTGTTACCATGCCGACCTTATGATGATTTTAGGCATCAGGAGTTGATTTTTATGACTAACCGTCGGAAAGGTATTTGGTTATTAGCGTGCCGATTATGTTACAGTCGGCAAGGTCATATTTTATAACCATGCCGACCTTATGATGATTTTAGGCATCAGGAGTTCATTTTCTTCTGTGTAATCGCCGGAAAGGTATTTGGTCATTAGCATGCCAGCTATTATATAGTCGGCAAGGTCATAATTTTGTTACCATGCCGACCTTATGATGATTTTACGCATCAGGAGAAGGTATTTTGTGCAACACATAGCCGGCAGGGTCGATAACATAATACCCTGCCGGCTACATCACAACCGGCTAGGTATTGATCCGATTACCTTGCCGACCTTGGTATGCAAATAATTTCTGCTGTCAGGGCTGGCAGTCTGACAGTTCACAACCTTGCCGGCCCTGGTGTAGTCGGCAATGTAACTTAAAAAAAGCATGCCGGCATCAGTATTAAAACTTTACGTAGCTAAACAAACCATTCATTCAACAACTAGAAATCCAACACTTTTTGTCCAAAATACGAAAACATATGTCCCATAAACCATAAAAAAAACATGTGTCCAACAGTTAACCTTAACATTTGTCTACCACAACATAAAGAAATAAACTAGGAATGCATTCATTTACCACCACGACCACGACCACGGCCCCGTTTAGCATTTTCACGACGACCACTACCACTTACATGTTTAGGAGCCCTCTTTTTGTCAGCATTCATCTTGGCTTGTGCTTTCTTCCTGACTTTTTCTTCCCTATTTACTTCAGCATCAACTTGCTTGAACAATTCATAGGCATCCTCATTGTCAATATTGCAAGCATAGTAAATGTGCTTGTTTTGCTCTTCAATCGACAAAGGCTCTCCTCTGTCTTTCGCGCAACACAACACCTTCACAAAGGTCTTCAAATGCTCCTTCTATTTTCAATTAAACAACAAACAATTAATAGAATGATTCGATAATATAATCTTAAAACAGTAAGAGCAACTCTAAAATACTTACAAAGAACTTAAGACTTGTTTTTGGGTCTTTCAATGCCATCTTCCCGATACGAGCCAATTCTTCAAAGAAGTCGGTTCCCCTAATCACAAAGGACGAGCCCAACCCAAGTACCACGTCATGTATTTCTCACCAGCTTCATGACCTTCGGTCACCTCGTCCAAAAGACTCACATCGATGATACGGCCACGTCTATCGTTCCAATGTTCTAGAGCTTGCGGTGGAGCATAAGCGACGTTAATAGTTTTTTGGGACTTGGTGCAGTCATCCCTTGACACATTAAAGAACGACTTATCTTCATCGAAATGAGGTTCTTCTTGGACGTAACCCAATTGTCGCATTACCCGATGTGGATCATACATTGAATATCCATAGGAGCACAACAAGGGTCCTTAGTATAATGCAACTTCATCTCTCCTTTGGATTAAACCTTGATTTCTAACATCTCGATACGGAAATATCACCTCATCCGCAGTCAATTTGTCGATGGCGATTCGGATTTTGATAAGCTGTTGTGGCATTTTCTTATCCTGACCACCCTTAAAATTGTATCTTTGCGCTCTTGGCTTATCAATCGCAACATTCTCATCCACTTTGATGTAGGAGTTGCCTTTCACCAAAGACGGAAAGTGCTCATATATCCCATACCTATGCAAACACAAATTTTAGTAAGAATCTTATCTTACGAGAATTTTGCAAATATAAATGATTTAGACAATAAAATTACCTGGAATAGACATATATTTCCATTAACTTGCGCAGTGAGTGCCCTAGAACCCTTTGTCAACTCATTGTTCAAGAAGGCGACCACCGCAGTACCCCAAGAATACTCATGCATCTTATCTAAGGGATCCAATAGTTGCATATACAGCGTCGACCAAGCTTCCTGAATCTGTCGGGAAGATACATTTGCCCAAGATGTATAGAAAATAAGCTGACACGGTAGCATTGATTCGCACCGAGTTCACCCTTCCTTCCTTATTAAAGATTTTCTTGGTGTCACATAATGTGTCCCTCAACTGCTTAAGATTAAACTTCTTGCTTAGACGACCATCCTTCTTCACAAGCATAGACTCCGTCTCAGTCTGATCCCAACCGAACAATTTGTTCCTCAATTTGTAAATATTCTCCCAAGAAATCTTATCATTGAAGCTTTCACTGATTGCTTTTCCCTCAACCTCGAGGCCTAGAATTTGATGAGCATCATCGGGAGTTATCGCCATCTCACCGAATGGGAATAACATTGTATCAGTCTCTCCGTGGAACCTCTCACAGAATGCAGATACGGTAACTTTATCATGCTCAATATTCGAACTCTCCACCACATGCCACAACCCGGAGTTCTTCACAATCACTTTCACCTCCTCACATTCATCCTCAAGATCCCAAGTCTTAGTCACTGAACATGAAGCTTGGCGCCTCTTGAGACGGATGGCATGCTTGTGATCCTAAATACCAAAAAAAAAACAAAATGAAAAAAAATACAAACACTTGACGCAAATTTAAGATAGATACACATTGGCATAAAAAACAAAGACGGATTGAGATTACTTACGATAGTATTATGGAACGTACATGCCCATGATTCTTTGTATCCAAAAAGAACATTTCCACCATCTTTTGGGGTCCCCTTTGGAGGCTCACCTGCACTCAGTCTAACCATCAAGTGAGGGGGAGGCATGTGGGAATCAGCTGGTTTAGTGATAACCCTCTTCTTCTTTCCGATTTCAGTTGAAGTTGAAGCTTCGGTTTGTTGAACAATAGCTAGAGTTTGTTCTCCATCTCATTCTTCTTCTTCTTCTTCTTCTTCTTGTTCCACTGCCTCTTCAACAATTTCATCTTCAATATCCTTATCTTTATCTCCATTAACATCATCATCATTACCTCCTCCAACATTAGGCATGTCTTGATCACCATCATCATCATCATTGTTACCTCCTTCAGCAGCCGGAGTTCTTTCATCAACATCATCATCATCACCTCTTCTACTAGATGGAATTGATTGGTCTTCATCTGGAGTCTCGTCTGAATCACTGGGTTCCGATGGTGGTTCACAATCATTCGGTACACGGATCTTGAGCGTTCCCGGCACAACGTATGCCCTCGATGTGTTGAAGTCAAGAGTTTTTCACTAACACGAGGAGGTCTTGAAGGAGGACTAAGAGCTTTCAGAGCTTTTTTCTTTGCCTTTTGCAACCTGAACAAGAACAATTAAGAAAAAAATTATAAGTCGGCAAGGTCGACATATACAACTAATCTGGCGGACCAAGTTCGGAAGGGTGGATATCTAAACAACATGCCGGCTAAAGCATAGTCGGCAAGGTTTTATTCCAATAACCTGTCGGCGTATAACAACTATGAACACAGGGTTTTCAACATCAATAGTCGGCAGGCTTTATAATCAAAACAATGCCGGCCAACATACAACCGGCAGGGTGGTATTCAAATACCATTATGACTTTCATAATTAAAGATATCAGGAGACACAAAAAATTGAAATACATCCGACAAGGTAAAAATTTATAACCGACCCGGCTAACAAAAAACTGACGCCGGCAGGGTCCTAGGTTGAATACCTTTCCGACCCTGCAAGTAGCAGTTACAGATACTAAACAGCCGGCAAGATCTTCAACCTAAGAGCTTGCCGACTAAACCTAGCTATGAAAAGTCAGCAGGGTCGTGAAACAAACACCTTGCCGGCGAAATAACTGCAAATTCAAAGATTCGCTTTTTCTGACCTAATTGACATGCAAACATGAAATTGAAGTATGGAGTGAGTTTAAGTAGGCCCTTACTTTCTTAATCGCACCATTTCTCGTCTTTCAGCGGCTACGAATTCTTCTTCTTCAACCGTCTTTTTCTTCTCTTTTTGTTGAACTAATTTTGGAAATCCAGGGTTGTATTCATTGGGTTTTCTATTAGCTTCTTTCATACGAGTTCCCTTCCGCCGTGGTGGTTCCATTTTTGAAGATTAATCGGAATTTTTGAATCGACGATCCACTCGATTTAATCGTCGAGTTTTGATGGTGGTGATGGGGAAGGTCGGTATGGTGGTGGAGGAGAAGAAGAAGAGAAGAAGGAAGATGAAATGAAAATAAAAACCTGATTAGGGTAATAGAATTATAAAGGACAATGGTAGTATTGTAACTTCAACCATTAGGACTCCCCTTTAGCCCTTAAAAAGAGTCCACTTAAAATTGGGTATACCCTAATTTAGCCAGGAATAAAAATGCTGATAGGATGTTTGGATACATGAAATCACTTCTAAACTTGATTATGTTGAAAAAGCAAGAAACTAGTTTGGGTGGGGATATAGTTTTTCAATAATTTTTAGAAGTAAAAAGGTAAAGTGAAATATTTTTGTACTTTTTAACTCATGCAATTGATTTTTTTTGCTTCTTTTTGCTTCTTTTTGCTTCTCGAAGCCATATATGCTATAAATGAATTGTTAACCATTGCGTATAAGTGTGAATACGTTTGGTGCTATACTTCTTTCCTAACCTAAAAACGTCATGAACTATTTTGAGGATCGAAGTGCTTAACTTGTCGCGAGATCAATGTAATGTAATAAACAAATACTCTCTTTTCGTTAAATTAAAATGAAAAAGTGATATTCATTCTCTTTCAAAACGGTAGGCTGGTTTTATCTATAATTTACACATGAAATCAACTTATTATTTGGAAACAGAGATATTATCCGCCTTTTTTTTTTCTTCAAAGGGAGTAGCATTTTGCTTGGAAACTATGACAACCAAATAAAGAAATCTAAATTTTAACTTAATTTTAACTTAGAACACTAGTTTACAGGATGCATTAAAACAAACAAATAGGATTCTGTAGATAAAATATCAAATGAACAGAATAGGATATTGATTTTGACAAAAATACTACTAATAATTACAAATGGGAATAAACAATGAGCGAGTCATTTTTGAATTGGACTTACTTAACGCCTTGCTCATAGACAAGAATTTATCCTTAACACCTACTACCTCCGTCATAAACCTGCCTATCTTTTAGAGACGGAAGGAGTATGTCCAAATGACCACTTTTTTCGAAGCAAAGCCAAATTTACAAGCTACAACAACAAAAGGACAATGCACTCTCTAAACTTAAATAAATGCTCCAAAGAACTACTATAAGCGGTCCCGGTCTTGTGATTAATTTTCAAACCACGGTCGATTCTTGTTTGTGAGGGCAAGTTTGGTTTTCAAAAAAATTAAGAAAACCAATCATTATAGCCACTTTTTCATGTTTTTTCCTAATCTATCCTTGGTCCCCGCTCATTTGTTATAAGAGAGATGGGAGAGAGAAGTGGTCCCCCTTTAATATTAAGAGAGAAAAGTGAGAGAGAAGTGGTCCCTCTATGGGTATACTAGTAAAATCATAACATTTGATTTTCCACGTATGGAAACAAGCCTATTTTTTTTTTTGACATACCCAAATAAGAAAACTTGCATATCTTTTAGAGACGGAGGGAGTATTTATTTGTCGAAGATTTTCTTTTTACGTTAATTGCAGATGACTGTTGCCGTTGAAAAGAGGTACTTCAAGAATAAATGTGTTGGCCTGGCCTGTTGGCTATTCATTTTGATTGTGCTGAATAATAATAGTGAAGGACAACCAGGTTGGAATCGGATGCAACTAACTATTTTAGTTTGAAGTTGTAATTCGAGGAAAACTATAAGGCTTGATATCATATTTCTTACTCTAATTTTTGTAGTACAGTATTTAAGAGGGAAGGTATCATATCCTGTCTCCGAGTTGTAATGTGGCAGGCAGAACATCTTTAATGAGTTAACAAGGACAACTCAACAGGTTACAGAATTAATAAGACAAATAGACAGAGATCCACAATGAATCGTTGAAACTCAATTAGTACTATTTTTGCGGATCTTTCAGACCTATATGAGTTAATATTCATGCTTGAAATTAGGCACAATTATGATTCTTCTTCGAAATTCGAATTTTGAATACTCAAATACAGCAATAATTATAGGGATTCTGCAACGACATTGAAGCAGTATTCTGCCATTGTTTGTTTGTTGATTTTGGTTGGTAAAAATTATGATACATGTCAAAATTCAGATCAAACCTGCTGACATGCTGTGAAATGTTTTCGCAGCGGAAAAGTAATTTCCATCTGCTTGGTTGTTGAAAACTACTACGGGAGGCTAATAATGGCTTCATCAACGTTACGAATATGATCATCATGTTTGTTTGTTTTCTTTTTAAAATTTGACTCGTACGAATCCGCTGAAATCACTTCTCATATGTACCCGACTCAATATGTTTGTGTTCTCCATTGAGTCAAAAAATTTGGAGTCACTAGCTTGGTATCGAGTCGGGAGCGTTTTATTCCCCGACTAATATATCGAAATGGCCAATATGCCCTTATATAATCGGTAGCCAACACCATAATCGGTAGGTAACATGCACCCGTAGGTTAAATGAAACTATACCTCTGGATTGTTGTGTTGATACTTAGGCTAATAATCCCTTTATAATCTTAGCTTATCCAACTTGTAAGACTACCGATTATAAGGAGCCTCGTATTCAACCTTGGCCAAATTCCATAGGTTTTGAGGGGTGCGGAGCCAACCATAACCACTTTGCTTGAGTACGTGGATGTAGCCATAATCGGAAGCCTAATAGGTTACATAAACTACCGATTATAAGTTGCCCCAAATTTAGTTTTTTCTAAAATCCTTCACGTAATGAATTTTGAAATATACCATAATCGTAGGGTATATAATTATATAACCCACCGATTATAACGAGCCCCGATCCAACCTTTGCCATATTTCATAGGTTTTGAGTGCACACAAAACTGACCATAACCACTTGGTTCATGTTTTGGATGCGGCGTGACCAGAGTTAAATATATTACCAAACCATCCGATTATGGGTCGCCCCAAAATGAGTTTTTTCTAAAATCATTCATGTGATGAATTTTGAAATCTACCATGTCGGTAGGGTTAACAACTTCACAACCTACCGATTATAAGGAGCCCCACATCAACCCTTGCCAAATTCCATAGGTTTTGAGTGTACAGAGTCCGGCATAACCATGTGGTTCGTGATTTGGATGCAGCCATAATCGGGAGTTCAATATATTACCAGACCCTCCGATTATGGTGTTGTTTGGTTCTGAAACCATAGTTGTTTTTTAGTATAATAATCGGACATTAACGAAAAACACAAACATCCGATTACAAATATTCTCTAGTAAATGCGCTCAATTACTTTCCGAATATGGTGTTGGTTAATTACTGAAGAACAAATTTTTTTACTTATAACAAATGGAAGGAACATTACAACTAAACCAACCGATTATTGTTATTCGGAAGTTAAGGTGCACATTTACCTTCCGATTGTGGTGTTGTTTGGATACGTAAGACAGTTTTCTTTACACATGATAATCGGAGAGCAAAGTATATTAGCAATCCTCCGATTCTCGACAAAATATTTTGCACAATCCCTGAATCGGTAGGTTAATAACGTATAACCCTACCGATTCGATAAAAATTGAACATCCCTAACCGGTAGGTTAATATATAAACCTATCTTCCGATTGTGTTCCAAAATTCAACACTTTCATGTCTCTTCATGTGATTCGCTTAAGAGTCATCGTTAAATGCATAAAATGTGTAAAATAACTATTCTTAATCCATAACGAAACAACTAATATTCCGACACAATCTTTGAAAAACGACATAATCCGACATAACCAACATAAACAAAGTTATCCATAAAGTTAACGAAAAACATCGAGAGTTTACAACACCGAGAGTTCACTTGTTCCTATTTGCTTTGACTTTGCGATTTTTATTAGCTCTACGACTTGACCAAAGATCATCATGGGTTTCATCAACTTGAGTGCTTGATGAAGCCCGAGTTCTTTTGTTCACCTTGGTTGCGGGTTTCTTTTGCAATTTTTCCCGAACCGAGATGCATACTCCTCATTGTCAACGTTGTCAATCAACTGTTTGTGGTCTTTTATCTTCTCAATTGAAACAGGCTTTCCGGCCTTTATACAATCGTGCACCATTTCGACAAACGCTTGAACTGTTCATCTGTTTTAAAACATAGCATACCATCAAACGGTTATTACTATATTTTGACCCATAATATTAAACTAAATTAACAAAACAATACGTACCAATCTATCAAAACCCGCAGCTTCTCTTTCAGGATACTCTTGTACTGTCGGCTTTGCTTTAAGATCACGGATTACACGAACATGAGAAACATTGCGGTACCAATCCATGTAGTTGGGAGCATTTTCAAAACCTTGGTTGGCTGCCCTTCCTTGGTTGATCAAGTAATGCGCCCTACTATCCCAATGGAATTGACAGATGGTGAACCCTTGTGAACCACCGTGATAGAATCTTTATCGAGACTTGCATTGCTCCGAACCAAAGTGAAATTGCCATGGATTTCCTCCTTTGGTATACCTTGTACAAAGCCGTGTTGTCGCATCACCCTTGAGGCATTGACATCACATATCCCGTGGGGCGCCACAACGGTCCAAAATAAAGTGCCAAATCTGACCGACCAAGGATATGTCCAAAGAGCTCTGTCTTCCTTGTATGGATCAAAGCATACGTCTTGGGCTTTAAGTGAGTCCAAAATCTCCCTCAAACGAATCAACTGATGCTCCTTCGTCCTAGATAGGTTGTCATCGAAGACGTACTTTCTTCCTATAGGGTCACCTTTCTCCCACGCCGGGTTTTCAATGGCCAATTCCAAGATAGGGAAGTGGCCGTAGATCCAAGTCTATAATGTCATTTTTGCAAGTATTAGGAAATTGATTCTTCAATAGTATAAAAAAAATAAAAAAATAACCAAGTATGTGGAGTTAATAAACAATACCCGTAGCTAGACTCACGTTCCCGGCCACTTGGCTAATTCCAACCCTCGACGCCTTTCTCAACTCTTCCATCAACCACGCATGGCATGCCGTGCCCCAAGAGTACTCATGCACTTTATCGAGAGGATCCAAGAAGTTGTAAAAGGTTGGCGTCGACCCGATTTCCACCGGTATCGGGAAAATGACACATCCCAATACACATAGGAGATATGCGGTGGCCGCGTGGTTGACTTGCTCGGTCCGTTAAAGTTCCTTTCTCTTCTTTTTCCTTGGTGCCCTTGAACATATCCATCGAGTACCCATGTTGAACTCGTCTAGTTCTATACTTCATGCATCTTTTGAACTCGTTGTTGATGTTTCTTCATCCCAACCCAAACACCTCTTAGTCGATCATAAAGATTCCTCCATTCCAACCGCTAGTGAACTCGGCCCTAACACCCTTGCCATGGACGGGAGTTTAAGAACGGTCAACATCATCTCGGGGTTATCGTCATCTCCCCAAACGGCATATGGAAGGTGTCGGTCTCGGGATAAAGTCTCTCCACAAACGCCGATATAGCCACCCGGTCATGTTCCAACATTGAGTTCTCCGCAGCATTGGCCAACCCCAATTCGCAATAATGGTCTTGAACCTTTCACATTCACCCTCCAAAGGCCAATCTAGCATTTTTATGTTGGTGCGGCGGTCGCTTTGAGTAAACGAACCGCATCTAATGATACTATTAAACACATGACAAGTTAAAAAAATAAAATTAGAATAACCTAAAACTACAACCCTTAAAAGTATTACGAAGAAAAACATAATAGGTTAATAAAATGGATACGATCATTACCTCGTTTCATATATTTCTCTGCCCAGGATTCTTTGTATCCAAATAACAATTGTCCTCCATCCTCCTAAGTGCCCAAGGATTACACCTTCGAATATCCTTCACCTTCGGGTTCATCCGGGACAAGGTGTTTCGCTTTCTTTCGAGGAGGATTTTTCTTTCGGGCTTGTCCTACTTCTTCTACTTGTTCAATTCTCACCTGATGGTGGAGCACTTGGTTGAACACCTTCTTGGATTGGTTGTGATAGAGAAGCACTTGGTTGAACAACTTCTTGGATTGGTTGTGATTGAGAGGCACTTGGTTGAACACCTTCTTGGATTGGTTTGTGATTGAGAGGCACTTGGTTGAACAACTTCTTGGATGGGTTGTGATTGAGAGGCACTAGGTTGAGCTGACTTCTTGGCTTGCTTGTTGAGTTCCAACTTGACCACTTGAGCTGGCGTTAGCGATCCTAGCTCTCCTTGCACTAGGCGTCGGAGTTCCGACGCCTATCCTTCCTTGCACTAGCCGAGACAATTGAATCTTGGATGTTTTTACCTCTTTATCCCTAAACAGCAACAAAAAAAGTACAAAGTTATGAAACTAAATATTCGGTTGGTTGATTTAACAAATTGCCTCGATTATTCACAATCGTAAGTATCGCTTAACCTAAAGCTCTAGAATACGTATAATCGGAAACAAAATAAACTTTTTGGTGTTCGAATATGTTTATCTACACACACAATCGGAACCTAAAGTTCCAACATAACCCTCCGAATTCCACACAACGAAGCCTAACAAAACTAATGTCTAGAATATGCGTCTCTTTGTATCCGTAAACAAATCAAGTTGTTAGCCTAAACAATCCTGAAAGATATTCACGGAATATTTCACCCGATTATTGCGTCTCTAATACTTGTTCTTCCCTAGTTTATTCTAAGGATAAATCACAATTAGCTTCCGATTATGATTGAATTAGGCCTCAGGAATGAAAACGTTATATAATTCCATAGGATACCAAAATTTTTAACACCCGAATATGACAAATTTTCTCGTGAAATGAAGAGTTCGACCCCAATCTAAGTTTATAACAATACCTAACCTACCGATTCTGGGTAATAACCGAAAACCCTAAAAAAAAATAAACATGGATTCGTCCAATTGAAGCAATATAAACCAAATTAATGGTAGACCTTACCTAATCGGCGCCATTTGAAGTTGCACGAGAGTTTGGCTATCGCATCGCCTACTTCATCGTCTTTCGTGTTCTTCGGGTTCGTGAGTTAAAACCTCTTTATTACGGGCATGCAATCCATATTCGGATCGTCACCGCGCACAACGTTTTTGGTTCGAGCTTTCTTACGTTCCGTTTCTTTCATCTTTATAGAAAATAATCGACGATGATTCGATTCGACGATGAACGATGTATAAGCGAGGAGAGGGGAGAGTTTTCCTCTCTGCAATCGGAAGGAAAGAGGAAGAGGAGTTGAAGTTGAAGTTGAAAAGAAAATGAAATGAATTTGAATTTAGGTCGACTTTGGTTTTATCCACAAACGGTTATTAATCGGTAGGTAATACCACCTAATTAGCTACCGATTGTTGAGTAGCCCAAAATCGGTAGAAATGGTTACTTATAACCTACCGATTATTGGAAGCCCCAAATTGAGCATTGGCCAAATTCCCTAGGTTTTGAGGGGTGCAGAGTCACCATAACCATGTGGTTCGTGATTTGGATTTAGCACAATCGGAAGCCAAGTAGGTTACCCAACCTCCCGATTATAGGTTGCCCCAAAATGAGTTTTTTGTAAAATCATTCATTGTAGGAAATTTGAAATCTACCATAATCGGTAGTATACTCAACAATAAACTACCGATTGTAAGGAGCCCCAGATCGAACCCTTGCGAGAATCCATAGGTTAAGAGGTACAAAGCCAGGGCTAACCATGTGGTTCGTGATTTGGATGTAGCCATAATCGTACGGAAGATAGGTTCCAAAGCCTCACCGATTATAGGTTGCCCCAAATGAGTTTTTTTCTAAAAATCCTTATTTCCACACCAACAAAATTGAACCGATTTGAAGTCACTCATTTTATTGAATCGAAAAACATACATGTAGTTGAAATAAAATAGAAGTAAAACACATAAAATTGTTCAATACATCGCCTAGGGATTCTCTACGAGTTTAATTATATTGGGCGAATTGCCATTCAACTTCCTCCAAGAGTGTGTAGCAGTCCTCGTGCGAAACTCATGGCCGTACCTTAATTCGTATTGGCTCCGACCCAAAGTATACTCTGGGAAAACAATTTTTTAAATAAGTTAGCGTTGTTGAATAATCATAACCAAATAAATATTTTTTGATGAGAGGCCTATTGATTCACAAACTTACTCTATCCATTCGGTCTTCGTTTGGCATAGCGTCCTTACGAGCTTTCAATTCGTTTCTCAACAGTACGCATTCATTGTATAAATATGCGTACCTTTCCCTTATTTGCTGGAGCGTCCTCCTATAACGATTTCCGCTTAGTGCTTTAAAAACCTTAAACACCCGTTTCCACCAAGCATTGGTGTTTTGATCATCCCCAAAGTAAGGCCCTCTTGTTGGGTCTTCGTTACTGGTCACCCATTGCGCTTCCTCAACGAGTGCTTTGTGAGAGTGGTGTGTGCTCGACAATAGCAACATCTTCTATATTATTGAACGGAGTTGTAGCCATTTTGGTGATTCAAGTGTTGGGTGACTGATTTAGGAAGATTGAATGTGATGGGTGAATAAGTTTGGTAGAGATAGGTCTCTATTTATAGCAAAAAAGTACCCAACGGCTAGTTTAATTACTTCAAAATAATCGGAGGTTTGTCATCATGTATTATCTCACAGGATTGTGTTTGGTTTTCGAGGCACGGCTAGTTTTTTTGAACGAACTAGCCGTTGGAGTATAATCGGTTGTTATATCAACAATTAAAACTTCCGATTTTCATAAATATTTTGAAATTCATAACAATATCACCTACATTTTTTGCAGGTAGTTGGAGTATAATCGGTAGATAATAACCTACCGCTTATCGGTCCCCTTCCAAATTTTGTTTTTGCATAAATGTCATTTTTTTCGAATTTGGACTAGAATAATCGGTAGTTAATAAGGCTTCCGTTATAGAGTTGCCCCAAATTTCTTTCTTGGCGAAATCACCAATTTTGGGTATTTAGGAGCTACTATAATCGGTAGTCTAGTGAGGTTATTTTTCCTACCGATTGTTATAGAAGCCGTATGCGCGCTTGGCACAAATTCAATATAATCGGTAGTATAATATAGCTACTAAGCTTCCGATGCGTTATTATAATCGGGAACAAAATAGCTTAGATTGTGTAAGGGCATTAACGTATTCTCCGTTTTTGGACATCCCTTAACGTTGTATATGGGTTGGGAATAAAAAAGTCGCCCCTAATTCTTTCGGGGTCGCCCCTAAAAGTGCAAGGCTAATATAGGTCTAAGTTAAGGGTTAGGTATGAGTCAGTCAGTGTTTCATATTTGACTTAAAGTATAAAATAAATGGCCTGACACCTAACTTGTGGCGAAGATGAATCAAAACACATCCAGACATCTGATAGACGCATTTATGTGTCTATATTAGTATCAATTCTCTGTAATGTTAGTGCTCGATTTTGTACTTATTTGGTTACTTTATGTCTTTGTAGGTGTTTTTGGAGAAATAAGCTTTTGTGCGGCTAATTTGGCTCGAAAAGTGGTCCTGGGAGAAAATTACTAAAGGCACCCGGTAGACGCACTCACAGGCACCGGAAGTATGGGGAGACTCCCCAGAAAAGTCATAATTACACCTCAGAAGAATTGACCTCTCATTTGGATAAGGGGTACCCAAATTACTAAGGGGCATCCATTTCCAAGGCAAGTACTATCTCGCACCCCAACAACGAGGATAAGGGGTGACCATCTTCCCAAAATCAAATTCGAAATTAAGCGGAAATGGAAACCATTGTGGGCGAGTTTGGACCGAGTTTTGGGCGATTGTAGGGAGATTCAATTTGTTTTTGCTTTGGATAAACTCGTTTGGGCTAAACAGGGATTGAATGGGTGTTCTAATCGAAAAACTTGGGCCAGATCGTTGGAGTTGAGTTAAACAGTGTCTCGGTTTTTTTGGTTTCACGGGAAATAATATTTCCGGGAACAATTGATATAGATGGAAGTTACGTGGAGTGAAGGAAGATATATTCTGTTAGATTTGGAGCTGTCGAGTTAAGGGAAATATTCAGATAAAAACAGAATACGTGTGAGAGAATTCCGGTGAAAGAAAAGGAATTCTAGAGACTTGGCGTGAAGAAAGAAATCAAAGATATTCGCGAATTTTCTAGAGCCCGAGGTGTATAAAATAGTTGGTACGAGTCTAGAAGATATACGGAGAGTTTGGGGTGAAGCAGGCATAAAAATCACGCTGCAGAAAGAATCGCAGCAGCGCGAGAAGAAGAAGATAAGTTGCAGGTGACACTTGAAGTGTCGTTAAGAACACGAAGAACACGAAGAAATGATTCAATCTGGAGCAGATTTAAATTCAGCGACAAAGTAGCTTTAAATTCAACAACAAGAGTCAATCAACTATCGTTTT